>JAFEMH010003389.1:27500-269135 GCA_022495995.1 Adenophora triphylla var. japonica
AAGTAAAAATTGAGGACTCTTTGTAAGACTTTGAACAAATCCCATGATTTTTGGTGTGATTTTAGGGTTGAGTTTTGGTACTCAAAAGACCTTTTGAAGTTGAAAATCAATTCTGCCAGAATCAAAAAGGCAGTGGACACTTGATTTTAAAATGGATTTAAGAGCTTTAAAATCTCAGAATCCGGGGAAAGTCCGAGAATGAAAGTTGTTCAAAACACCTTAAATAAGGTTTCTAGAAAAGAACTTTCCCATTTTGATATGATTTGGTGGACCAAAACCTTCTGGAAATCTCAGATATGAAATCTGGATTTCCAGAGACTGAGGAACTGACTTTTAAAAGAAAATTTGAAAAAGGAAGTTTTACTCACAAAAAAAATAAAGTAAAAATATGTCTGAAAATATCTGGATGTTGGCTACAAAAAGTATTTTGTAGTCAATACCAAATTCCAAGTTTCTGTATGTCCAAAAAATTAGACCATGGACAGAGGTCTTAGAGAAAGGCTACTGGACAGCAACTTCCTCTTGAAGAAAAACATGATTTTAAAGGGGGTTTGGCATCCATGCTTGTCCCCATCTTCTTAGAATTTGATTAGTAGTCACTAGACATTTTAGTGGTGATCTACTATATCAAGCCATCCTTAGGGTACATTAGGACTTAAGCATTTCATTTGCTTGGAAAGGGGAATTTTATCCTTGAAAATGAAGATTTGATGTATGAAAATGATTTTTAGGGTTTTGAAAATGTGTTTGCAAGTAAGTAAAGACACTTTGAAAATAATGTTGATCCTTGTAGAGGATCATCCATGGAGATGAACTTCCATGGTGATCCTCTTGGATCTAGGGCAAGAAGATGAAAAAACTACATTTTGGAGTTTGAAAATGCATGCATGAATGAGAGAGATTTAGGGTAGAAAGAGGGAGGTTATACCTATCTTCTTTGTGTTTTGTGTTTGAATGGATTCAAGGCTTGAATGTGTTTAGGGTTTGAATGTGTTTAGGGTTTGTGATTAGAGTTGGTCAAAGAGAAAACAAGTAGATAACACTTAAGTCCTCTATGTTTTCTCTCTAATCCTCCTCCTAAGGGGTGATTTAAGCTTGGGCTTGTGTATGTATGAGAGTGATTTGAGAATGTTTGGAGTGAGTGGGGGTTTGGGAAAGATTCAAGAGAAAATGGTGGCAATTCAAGGGAATTTCCACTTTGTTTTCTCCTATTTTCGCCGTAGTTTTGCTTGTGAGTAAATTGTGTTGTGTAAACCGAGAGAGGAGGGTTCAATTTATAGACCTTTGTAGAACTCAAACAGATCTGCGCGGATCGGTGTGTAAACGTGCATTCAATCTGTGCTCCGAGGCTTTGGACAGGAAGAATATTTTTCAAATTAAGCAACCAATTTTTGTTCCAGCAGCTTCTATTTCGGGTTCTTGACCTTCCTTTTGATTTTTTGAGATTCTTTTCTTGGTTTAACCTTAAATGGCAATCCCTAATCTACCCTTGATTTGTTAGAAAAGTTAGGAATTGTTAGAAATGTTAGGAATGTTAAAACTTTTGTTAATTTTCTAACAAAAATGCTACCAACTCAAATTGGAGCACTTACAGTAGCCCCTCAGTGACGGCGCTTTCGAAGGAAGCGGGGCCGTTGATAAGAGTAAGGCTCCATATTTGACAAGATGGGACAAGGGGTGACCAAAGTGGTCGAGTGGCTGGACCTGGTGATAGACTACCTACGTATCCCTAATGGGAATCAAGCCGGTCGTAGTTCGGGTCTTTCGACTATCTTCAGACGTTGACCCTGGAGTGACTGTTTTAGGATGTCAACCTGGTGAGCGAGTTCTGCAGTCGATTGCTGAAAGAAACTCTGCTGGGGATGACCATTTTGGTCTGATGGCTAGAGTTGTATATCTGCTCTACTGGGGATGACCATTTTGGTCTGGTGGCTAGAGTCGTATATCCGCTGTGCTGGGGATCCGCTCTGCTGGGGATAGGAATGACCATTTTGGTCTGGTGGCTAGAGTCGTATATCCGCTCTGCTGGGGATCCGCTCTGCTGGAGATAGGAATGACTATTTTGGTCTGGTGGCTGAACCTAATGATAGGCTACCTACGTATCCTTAAGAGGAATCAAGCCAGTCGTAGTTCGGGTCTTTCGATGTCGACCCTAGAGTGACTGTTTTAGGATGTCAACCTAAGATTTGACTACTTTTGGGAAGTCGCCCTATAACTTGAATATTTTTGGGAAGTCGCCCTATGATTTGACTATTTTTGGGAAGTCTCCCTATGATTTGACTATTTTTGGGAAGTCGCCCTATGATTTGACTATTTTTGGGAAGTCGCCCTATGATCTGACTATTTTTGGGAAGTCGCCCTATGATCTGACTATTTTTGGGAAGTCGCCCTAAGATCTGACTATTTTTGGGAAGTCGCCCTATGATCTGACTATTTTTGGGAAGTCGCCCTATGATCTGACTATTTTTGGGAAGTCGCCCTATGATCTGACTATTTTTGGGAAGTCGCCCTATGATTTGACTATTTTTGGGAAGTCGCCCTATGATTTGACTATTTTTGGGAAGTCGCCCTATGATTTGACTATTTTTGGGAAGTCGTCCTAAGATTTGACTATTTTTTGGAAGTCGCCCTGGTAATGATTTCGGTTTGTCGAATTAGGGGATGATTGCGATTTATCGCTTTCCTAGTGTTGTGTGTGATAGCATTTTAGGTGCCTCAAACCTTAATGATGGCGTCTTAGGTGCCTTGAACCTTGATGATGGCATCTTAGGTGCCTCGAACCTTGATGTTGGCGTCGTAGGTGCCTTGAACCTTGGTGATGGCGTCTTAGGTGCCTCGAACCTTGATGATGGCATCTTAGGTGCCTCGAACCTTGATGATGGCGTCTTAGGTGCCTCGAACCTTGGTGATGGCGTCTTAGGTGCCTCGAACCTTGATGATGGCATCTTAGGTGCCTCAAACCTTGATGATGGCATCTTAGGTGCCTCAAACCTTGGTGATGGCGTCTTAGGTGCCTCGAACCTTGATGATGGCGTCTTAGGTGCCTCGAACCTTGATGATGGCGTCTTAGGTGCCTCAAACCTTGATGATGGTGTTTTAGGTGCCTTGAACCTTGATGATGGCATCTTAGGTGCCTCGAACCTCGATGATGGCGTCTTAGGTGCCTCAAACCTTGATGATGGCGTTTTAGGTGCCTTGAACCTTGATGATGGCGTCTTAGGTGCCTCGAACCTTGATGATGGCGTCTTAGGTGCCTCGGACCTTGATGATGGCGTCTTAGGTGCCTCGAACCTTGATAAAGGGTGATCTGGAGGTATTAACTTGTTTTGAAACGATTTCCTTCGATGTTCGTATCCTTTCGTTGGGGACGGACTCTGAGGGGATAGACAGTCTTTTGGTGGACTTCATTTGAAGTGATCGGTCTTACGTTTGCTGCCGGAGGTGAAAGAGACGGAATTCTGTTGGCTTTCGTCAGGGATGAACCTAAGTTGAGGTTTAGTTCCATTGTATGATCCTAAATGAGGACTCAGTTCAGGAGTATGAACCTAAATCGAGGTTGAGGGAGACTATTTGAGGGCATTCTCGCTGAGGAAGATTAGAGCTTACGATGATTATCGGGGAAAAGGGTGACCGTGTCGGTCAAGCGGCTGGACCTATGGTAGGCTACCTACGTATCCCGAGTGGGAATCAAGCCTGGACGTAGTTCGAAATCCGCTGGACAGTGAGGAACAGGTCTAGGATCCTGGGCCTTTTGATAATTCGGAGGCTGTCACCTTAAGGAACTAAAGCTTCCGTCGCTATTTGCGGAGATAGAGGTAGCTAAAGCTATGGGTAATCATGCAACATTTGAGACATGTTGAGGGACTAACATACCTTTGTTGTGCTTACCTGTAGGAGAGCAAGTCGCGGGGGCTGTGTGGTAGTTGATAGTGTTGAGAGTCTCTATGTATCTGATCGAGATGTTGAAACATTTAGGGGCGTGAGGTACCTCTGACCGATTGGCATTTGAACTTGGCGTCCCTGATCGATTTGCATTTGAGAACTTGGCACCTCTGACCGAATTGTATTTGAGAACTTGGCGTCCCTTACCGATTCGCATTTTGAGAACTTGGTGTCTCTGACCGAATTGTATTTGAGAACTTGGTGCCTCTGACCGAATTGCATTTTGAGAACTTGGTGTCTCTGACCGATTTGCATTTTGAGAACTTGGTGTCCCTGACCAATTTGCATTTGAGAACTTGGCGCCTCTGACCGAATTGTATTTGAGAACTTGGCATCCCTGACCGATTTGCATTTTGAGAACTTGGCGCCTCTGACTGAATTGTATTTGAGAACTTGGCGTCCCTGACCGATTTGCATTTTGAGAACTTGGTGTCTCTGACCGATTTGCATTTTGAGAACTTGGCGTCCCTGACCGAATTGTATTTGAGAACTTGGCGCCTCTGACCGAATTGTATTTGAGAACTTGGCGTCCCTGACCGATTTGCATTTTGAGAACTTGGCGTCCCTGACCCATTTGCATTCGAGAATTTGGCGTTTCTGACCGAATTGTATTTGAGAACTTGGCGTCCCTGACCGATTTGCATTTTGAGAACTTGGCGTCCCTGACCGAATTGTATTCCAGAACTTGGCGTCCCTGACCAATTTGCGTTTGAGAACTTGGCATCTCTGACCGAATTGTATTTGAGAACTTGGCGTCCCTGACTGATTTGCTTTTGAGAACTTGGCGTCTCGGACCGAATTGTATTTGAGAACTTGGCATCCCTGACCGATTTGCGTTTGAGAACTTGGCGTCCCTGACCGAATTGTGGGAGGCGGTCTTCATATGTTTGTGGATGTTGGGGTTTGTCTTTACCAAGTTGCGACGCCGGAGCTTGTCTTTGCCAAGCTATAGATATGGGGACTATCTTTGCCAAAGCGCCGATCTTGGGAGGCTGTCTTCATCCATTTGTGGACATTGGAGGTCGCCTTTGCCAGCTGGAGACGTCGGAAGATGTCTTCACGGACTTGATGCCTTTGTAGATGCGGAGCCAAGGTGGTGTTGTCCTAATGTGTCGAGGCCAAAATGGTGCGGGATTGAGGTGTACGAATCGGGCGATGTCGACTTTTAGGTGTCCGATCACAGTGCGCGTGGGCTTGAGGGTTTGAACCAAGAGGGTGTTGACCTGAGGTATCAGTCATTTGGGTAGTTCCGTTGAAGTCATTACGCTTCGGTGGATACCATCCTCACTGCGGAGAGGCTTCGGGTAGTGATGGATAACTGGTCTTTCGTGCTTGAATTGCTACATTTGTTAGTAGAGGGACAAATGCACATATGACATTCATGATGATAGATGCATGCATGGAACTAAAATGATTCGCGATTGCTTAGGTTTTTTTTAATTGATTCATGTTTTGCATGCTACATGAGCCCTGGGGAGATTTTTGTGGGGATGCATGTGGTGAGAGGGTTTGTATGTGTTGTGGACTGTTTGGGACAAGCTTTGAGCTGGTGGGGTGATATCCTTTGGCCGCGGACTGAATTGCATGTCATTGATGAGGTCTTGTTGTAGGTCAGCAGTATCATGCGGACCTCAATTTTGATCTTGGGATGAAGTTGGATTTGAACCCCGGGTCTCGATTGAAATTTCTTTTCAGTCTCGTACATTTGAAGCTGATGCTGACAGACTCTAGAATCAGAGTATGTTGACATGAATGAACCCTCTTTCGCTTGGGTTAGTTGTGATTTGACATAAATTTGGAGAATGATTTGGCGAAATGCTGATATGAGGAGATTCCCAATTCTCAACTTTTGATGATGCAGGGAGTTGCCATATACCAAGTTCTAAAGCTGAAACTCCAAGATAGTTGTTGAGGTGACTAGGCCTTTCTTCTGAAGATAGGTGTGACTTGATAAAGCCCCATTCCGTGGAAGAGACATGGCGAAAGCCATGGAATCTTTCTACGAATGATTTGATGAAGCCCCGGAGTTTGACAAAGCGTCACTACTGAGAGGTCCGGTTAAAGGTTTGGACTTGTAAAAGCGATATGCGATGAAGTGCAAGCCAATCGATCAACGTGAGAGCCCTCGAGGTGAAGTTGTCATGAAGTGAGAAACCCATCTTTGATAACGACTATGAAACTAGAATCCTCTCTTCGAAGAGTGTCTTCCATATAGGAAGCGTTAGCCATAGTGGCACTTGGCTTGTTCATGGCTTCAATCATATTCACACTACGGTTTTTTTAGGGAATGGATTGTTGTGTATTGGGTCCTTGGAGTCCCCTTTTCGATCGGTTCTCACACCGCCCTTTTTCGGGGAGCCTACTAGTGGGAAGCACGAGTCTAGTTGTGTCCGAAGGGACATCGGGATCCATGGGGCGATGGTTGTCTGGTCAAACCTTCCTTCACAAATCCACGAAAGACGTCGCTCGAGGCATTCCGAAATCTTCAAGCTTAAGGCTTCGTGACTTGGGCACATCACCTTTCCTTGGCACGAAAGGAGTGGCATTGTTGCAATCTGTCCCGAATAGGGCTGGGCGGGAGTCGTGTTGGAGGTGGAAAAAGCCCGGTATACGTAGCGAGGTGCAACAACTTGCTGGCGATTGTAAGCCCTCTCAAATTTAGCCCCGGAATTGACCATTGCCGCGAGATCCAGGATAGGGAAATTGCTAAGTGAGGCCCTTAAATGCGGCTTCAAGCATGAGCGGAAGATGTCTAGCGCTCCTCGTCGAGAGGAGGGATGGCCATTTCAGCGAGCTTCAAGTTCCACCTTTTATAAAAATTCCCAATATTCTCATACGGGCGTGCATCGTCATCTGCGGTCGACTCTGTTTGTCTCTCATTCCAAGTTGGCTTTATACTTATACGTGAAAGTGTTGGTGATTTGTTCCCAGTAGCCACGAACTTGGGTTTCAACCGAAAGAACCACTTTGGAAGCCCCTAGTTTTAAGGAGAAGTAGTCGGTGGCTGCCGGTTTGTGCATCCTTTGGCTTTGTAAGTGTCAAGGTGGATCTTGGGACGAGCGGCCCCATCAAGCACGATTCGGCATCACGAACTTGTGCGGTAGAGCATAATGGAATCGGGATCTGCGGGCCGGAGGGCGGCCTTCTTTCGTGTCATTTGAAGCAACTTTGTGCTTTCATTTCCTTATGGTGTTCCATGAACCAAAGCCGAGATGAGGGTCGGTGGTGGAACCCGAGTGTTGGCCGGAGATCGTCTTTGGAGAGAGAGGTTACCATTGGCGGCACGGCGGACGGAAAGTATGGCGGGGCACAGGGCATAGGCGTAAACGTCCTTAGCCCAAATTATCTGAGGAGTGTGAGTAGGATGCAGTCGAAGAGATAGAACCCGGGGGCTTCTTTGTTGACTTCCAATTGGCAAAGAGGGTGGTGGTAGACACGAGGTGGCGGGTAGCTCGAGTTCCCAGGAAACTTAAATACGGGTTGTGGCCCTTGTTTGTTGAACTGCATGCGTACTGTTTGGGGTGATGGTGTATAGCAGGGAGGATCTTGTGGTCGGTGATTCGATGAGACGAGGATTAGGGGCTTGGTGGCCCATTGATCCACAGTGAGAAATGGATATGTGGGAGGCTGTGTTAGGAAGCGGTGAACTAGCATCATTCTCGTTGTCCCTGAACCAAAGCTTGTGGTGGCATCCCAAGCCGTTGTTGTGGCACTCTAAAGCTGTTGTTGTGAAGGTCGGCTTGATCGTTTCAGGCGAGACGGGATCCCAATTTCTTTGTGGAATTCAAGGTACCCCAAACCATGAGAAGACATTCCGTGCTTGATTTCATCCCAGCGAGGAGCTGACGGTCGTCCACGTCGGCTGCATGGGATCCGGTGGTGCAGTTGGGAGAGCTGGGCGACCCCAGATCGAGGAGATAGTACCGTAGGAGGCTGGTGGTGGCATCTGGAGTAGCTGGGCGGACCGAGAGTGGGATTGGGGGTTTCTTTGTCCCGTTGAGGCGGTCATGAAGGGATCTTGTGAGACTTGTGCGGTGCCGAGGCCCAGGTGTCTTGAGCCCAGGTTCTTTGTCGAGGCATTCCAAAGCTGGGGGTGAGAAGTTCAAGCGATCCATAGTTGACCGCCGTCCCAAAAACCCAAGCGAGAAGTCATACCAAGATGTGGCGAAGCCCACGGCGATGCGTCTTAGAAATTTCTTGAGGTATACCAAGCTATTGCGACATACAGGCGACCCCAAGCGCATTGAGGCACACCATGCGCCCAAATAGGACTGAATTCAATTTGTTTCCCCAAGCAGCTTGTCCCAGGCCCGGAAGCTATGAATGTATACCGGGCCAGAAGTGAAAGGATGGGCGGATTCACGGGTTGAGAAGAATGTGGCCGGTGGAGGTTCCATGTGAGGAAGGTGGTGGCATTCGGCGGTAGTGCATGCAGCCAAGATAGGGATGGGGATCCTCTTCCTCTTCTACCGTGAAAGTCCCGTCGGGGTTGAGGGCAATCGTCAAACCAAAATTCTGACACCTTCGAGGATGAACATCGAAACCTCATTGATTGGCACAAGGAGTTTTATGGACTCGGATTCCAATATTAGCCATAGAAATATGATGAATCTCCGGCCTGGTTAAAATTCCGTCCTCGATCCTTGGACATCAAGAAGCTGCACTTGAAAAGCCCATGACCAACATGGCGATCAAATCTCACTTTGCTTGGCGGGCCTTGGTGCGAAGAGATGTGTTTGCGAAGTCTTGATTTTGAAGAAGTGACTTGGTAAAGCCTCGGTCTCATGATTGTGAATCGACACAATTAGAGAGGCTCCAACCTGGTAGGCATTGCGGGCCCGATGCGAAATGAGTCTAAACAAAGACCCAGCCCATCTTGTAGCAAAGTGAAGAACCAACGTGGACCTGGCGTGACCAAAGAAGCCCCACTCTCTTGACGAAAGTCCTCCCTTAAAGAGTACAGTGCAGCTCTAATGCAAATTGAATTGTCATGTAGCAAAAGAGGCAACCCATCCTTCTATATTTACTTTATTACTTTCTTTATTCAATTAGTCAACCGGAAGAAAACGTAAAAGAAAGACAATTTAGGAATGTATACCTGCAGGGGCATATTTTCGAAAAGTGGGGACGAATCCCCGATTTGTATTATTTGATGGCCTCATTTGATGAAGGCACAAAAGAACTCGCTTTGGGTTTGACTCTTTTGAGAGAGCATACGTGTAGAAAGGTTTGTAAAAGTGTATGGAAGCCCCTACTGACAGAAAATCAGTGTTTAGCTCTATTTTTCCTATAACCTAGAAAAAGAAGACTTGTCGAGACATCTGAAAACATGTTTTATTCAAAATGATCACAAGATTGCTTAAAACCCTTTATTAATGTTCGGGTTGTTCAACCCCTAATCTCGATATGAACAAACATTTAGATTAATCATGAGGAGAAAGTCGACCAATACCAAGAGTCGAAGTTGGTGAATGGTAAAGAAAGATTGTGTATAGGAGAGGCCATTGATGAGACCGAATTTTTTGGGATTTGAATGTGTTTTTGACCGGACCATTTCTGGTTGCCTACGTTCCCCTTAATATAAGGAGCTCAGGTCGCCGTAGTTCGGGCTTGAACTGTGTTTGGCTTTGGGAAAGGGTATGGACATTTGTGGTCCATTTGGTGAAAAAGGGTCGGATGGGAAGCTTGAATGATAAGGTACGGGCCTTGAGATGTTCCTTGACAAGTCGTTTTTTGACGGCTTTTTCCGTGATTTCATTGCTTCTTGATCATCATCTTTCATTGGGGGAGAAAGAATTTGAATACAGCTTAAGGGTATTTGACTATTCCCTTGTAGTCGACAACTTTCGTTCTTCGAGCTTTAAATTTGCCCATATGTCAAGTTTCTGATTGGCGGTGCTGGATCGTTGGCTTGATTTTTTTTATTTTTTTTTAAGCTTTTGCTTGGATTTTCTTTTTTTCTTTTTTTGAAGCACATGAGGGCAAAGGCAAGCCTCTGGGTTTTTGTCGACATGGGGTCAATCTTTCGATGCTGAGTGATCTTTTGTTGTTCTTTGATGGTGCCACCGTTGTTGACTTGGTCAAGGTGATGTGGGGGACATGTTTTGGAAAGTGTATGGCTTGATGGAGGCCTTCGTGAGGTAAGGGAAGTGTATAGGGAGGGCATTAGTTGACTTTCTCGCACCAATTAATTAAAATCTTAATCATTTTCAGAGATTATTTGTTGAGAAATGCGAGTGATCATTTAAAATAAAACCATTTCATTAAATGTAATGTAGGTGTGCAAATAATGTCTCAAGTCTAGCAAGAAAAGAAAAAGACTTCTTTTATAGAAAATTTAAGATTAACTACAGTGTCCAAGGAGGACTTGATTGAACGAAGAAAGTACTAGAACCTACAAAGGTTGACCAAAAGACTGTTTTAATATTAAAGGATGGGTAGCCCCTAGTCTAGCTACTCTTTGTTGTTGGACCACGTCTCTACCCTTCAGCACTGGAAGCCGATTCCTCATGAAGCTATGACAGATTATGCTCGCCTTTGGTAACTTCAGGAATTCCTCACTCACCGGCCCTGACAGTTGCCTTTTTTGCCATTAGATTGTTATCATCTTGGCGTTAGTCGTGAACTTATCGGAGGGCGAGAGTTCAAAGCATTTCACCGAATGCGACTTTGCCATGGTCACATGCTTGTTGCAGTCAAACCAGCCATTCTCCACATTTGTTGCGACTAAATCATCTGGCTTGGAGCTTGAATCATAAAACCCAATCATGTTTACACTCGTGTTGTTTGGGAAATGATCATTGGCAGGGTTGAGATCACTGAGGCGCTCGAGTTTGCCCTTCTTAATTAACCCCTGAATTGCCTTTCTCAAAGTTGTGCAGTTGTCGATTATATGACCGTGATACTGGTGGAAAGCACAATGCTTAGTGGTGTCCAAAGGGATTTTGGGATCCTTGGGCTGATAGTTTCTTATGGGTTCGAGGAGACCCTGCTTTAGCAAGCTATTTAATACTTTGCTTAAGGGAACACCCAAACCCTTGGGATGTGGTTTCTCCTTTGGGGGAGAATGAACTCTTAGTGCTCTTTGATTCAAGATTTGGTCATTGACTTGGTCACCATTCTGAACAGGGTTTACCGGTTTTGGTCCATTGGGGCGCTCAAGCTTGCCTGTTTCGATTAAACCTTGAACCGCTCTCCTCAATACTGTGCAGTCGTCGGTCGTGTGGCCATAATGATCATGGAAGGCACAGTGCTTACTCATGTCGAGGAGTGCATTGGAGCTCCTTGGATGGTAGTCCTTGAGAGGCTCCAAAAGGCCTTCCTTTACTAAACCTTGAAAATTAAGCCCATGGGCATCCCAAAATCATCAAAATGTTCTCGTTGCCTTAGAGGACCACCATATCTTGGTTGCTTTTGGATGCCATCATTTGTACACAATGCCTTCTTTCCTTTGATGGATGTTGCAGCCGTGTTGGAAGGGTAAGGTTTATAGCGATGAGACATGTTCCGACCCGTAGTGCTTCCCCGTGCACGAACCCTTTTGATGTAACCATCGATGTAAGCGTCGAGATTTGACTTTTGGTAAGACTCATTCATGTCAGATACACAAGATTGGTATGGTGAGATGGCCCGAGTCGAGCGATCGTTGATACTTTCGTTGCTAGGCTTTTCTTGCATTTTCTTAATTGGTTCTACCAATAATCCATTGGACGAGTCAATAGGAACACTAGGACTGCATGACCCCGCCACAAGATTGGCATTAGCAAACGAAACCACAGTAGGAAGTACTCTGGTGGGAGGAATGACAGTCTGAGCATTAAAAGCGTGACCGTCACCCTCCTCATAAGGCACAGCGATTGCCGAAGATGAGGATATATGGCTCGTAATGGTTGGATACCAGGGAGCAGTGAGTGCGGATCCAAAAGGCTGCTGAAGATATAAGATTTGAGGCATCGTAACAGTAGGACTGAACGTGTCTTGACCACACTGAGGAACGTGACTACAAGGGTAATGTGCATACTGTACTTGATGAGCGGCAGCTGCTTGCGTAACAGCCGGGTGGAGAATTTGATGAGGAGCATTTGACCTTGTCGGACTTCCCAACCGGAGGGGCGAGGTAGAGCTTGGAGGATGTTGTGAATACAGTAAACCTGATGAAGTGGTGATAAGAGCCAAGTGGCCCATGTGATCTTGCAGTATCATAGGGGCAAGTGTGCTTCGAGAATTGGAGGAAGCAAGCGGCCCCCTACGAACCATGGAGCCTGAGAAGCGGCTGTCCCAAAATGGCTTGCGGAGCCATGTCAAGCTGCTCGGCTTGAGAAGTCGTGAAGCCCGGCCCATTTCGATATGATGACCCGAACTGCGATGTTGTGAAGTAGTAAGCGACCCCTTCCAAGTCGTAGGGGCAAAGCCAACTTATTCAATCCTGGTGGTGAGACACGAGAGGCACCGGGGCGGGTTGACCTAGATCGAGCTGTTGAGGAGTATCGAGCTGTAGGGGCTAAGATGTCTTGAAGCCCGACCAATTCCGGGCCCGATGGCCAGGGCCGAGGCGAGGTTTTGGAGTAGCGGCCCGACCCATTCCAAGCTACGGGCGTAAACGGGCGGTGAAACCCAAAGGTGAAAACCCGAGAGGCGCGGGGGAAGTTGACCAATATCGGGTTTGTCGAGGAGTATTGATACAATGAGGCCAAGAGGCGGGGCGAGTGATAGGCTGGGGATGCTTGGCCCATTAGTAGTTCCACACGAAAGGGAACAGGGCATTTGATGGTAGTTGGCATGCCGGGAGGGTAATTAGTTCCAATCTTCACATCAACCGTAAAGGTTCCATTAGGGTTGCGAACAATTGTTAGCCACCGGGTTGATACCCTCCAATAAGCCGACTCAATCTCGAGCCTCTTGATGTTGTCTTATACGTTCCAACATCGATTCCACTTTGCTCGGCATTTTGCGGATTTTCGGGGTGCGGAGTTGTACGTCCCCACAGCTTCTCCTCTGAGTTGGCCATTCGAAACTTTGAGTGAAGCGAAGGAGGAAAGCGATGAAGTATCGACTCCGGAATGGCGAGCCGAGCAAATGATGACCCGGGGTCTTGATCCAAACTTTGCTTACTATGGAAGGCACAAAAGGGTGTGGTTCAGATTCGGGAAAGCGGAACAGGTTGGTGTTTGGGCTTAGGGCTCATGCAACATGCGATTATTCGTTTAAATTTACTTAAAACATGTTTTATTAAACCTAATCAGTTGGAAAAGATTGCTCTTCTTTTTCGCAAACTATTCTGATTCCTAGATCAGTGGGCCCCATCACTACGTCTATAAGCCCCTCGTATTCCACCTGTACTTCGACTTCCCAGGGTGGACAGCCTCGGGCGAGGGTCATATAGGGCAAGCGGGTCCCACCAAAAAAATGAAAACGATCCTAAAAGTCTGGCGGGTAATCGAGTTTTAACGAGCATAAATTACGGACAAAGCTGACGTCAAAGTCAAGATCATGTCCGAGGGCTCGACAAAAAGTCAGGATGATTCAGACTGATAAATGTCCATAATCGATCTTGACTTGTCGTCAATTAGGCCGTAATTAGGCATGGAATAATCGTTAATCCTTGATGACTCAGTGTCATCTTTGGAGTCGGTGTATAATTTGTGCCGATCGAGTCAAAGTCAGGCGCCGATCAATATCTGGTCAAAGTCCATGACGGAAAACCGGCGGAACCGGCGATTAGGGTCCCGAAAGATATTGACTTGGTATGCCGACTAAGGCTTGAAAGGAAAGGTCTATACACGAGACGGGGCATGACACGGACCGGACTAAAAACCAACCGGGTCTCGGACAAAGTGTGTCACGGACAAGTGCATGGTCGACACGAGGCTCCATGGGATGTTTGGGTAGTCCCGTGCTTGCACCGAGAGGCGTAATAAGACCAAACGGGCCGCTACAGGGATTTCCCCGGGTTAGGGACGTAGTGTGCAGTGTAAGGTCACGTGCGCGTAGTGTGCAAGCAGTCTATGCATTAGAAATAATGTGGTTACACTGAATCGAGTCCTTACTAAATCGTTTCCTAAGGCCCCACATGAAATGTGGCATGGAAGAAAACTTAGTTTGTCTTTCATGAAGATTTGGGGTTGCGAATCTTATGAAAAGAGACTTGTCTCTTATAAGTTAGCACCAAATCTGACAAGGTTATTTTTGAAAATTAATCTTACAATCGCAAAGAGAACAAATTGTTTGTTGCTCTATACGATTTGTTTCTTGAGAAATAGTTTCTCAATAAAGAATCTAGTGGGAGTAAAATTAATCCTTGAAGAAATTCAAGAACCCGAAAATAATATGGAACCAAGAGTAGAGACGGAACCAAGTTCACAAGGAGTTGTGGAACTGGTTCAAGATGCACAAGTCCATCGTAGATTGGATAGGTCACGATCCGAACTCAAGAAATAGTGATTTCTCGGTGCGGAAAGTGATGAAGTGGAAGTCATTGAGAATGACGATCCTAATTGCTATAAAGAAGTGATATCCTCTCCTAATTTGGATAAATGGTTAGGAACCATGGAGTCCGAATTGCAATCCATGTTTGATGATCAAGTTTGGAACTTGATTGGGCTACCTGAAGGTGAAAAAACTAAAGGGATGCAAGTAAGTCTTCAAGACCGACATGGATGGGAAGGTGATAGCGCAGATTTAGACTATGTAATTCCTATTTTTTCCGGTATTATTTTGTGTTATTTCCATGTAATTTGTTAGGTTGGATGTCTTTTGAGTGATATTATGTATTGTGAGGATTTTGAGAAAAAAAACTATGTATTTTGAGAGAATTGTAGAGATTTTCATGATGTAAGTGTTTTGGTCCTCAAGAGCAGCTCAAGGACATCAATTTTTACACCATGGAAGTCAAGCCAAGGAAGTCCGGAAGCAAGCCAAGGATTGAAGAGAAAATATGAAGAAATCAGTGCTTTTGCTTCAGGGGACGAGTCGTCCCCCTTTGGCTCAACTATTCCCCAAAGGGGACGCCGGGTCGAGAGAGGGTGCGAGACGGGGACGAGTCGTCCCCCACATCACGACTCGTCCCCATTGAAGGAAGACCAAGGGACGACTCGTGACCCTAGGGACGAGTCGTGCCCTGATCGCTGGAATGACGTAATTTTGCAATTTTCTTTATTTTTAATTTATTTTCTTTTCCTTTTTAGCTAGGGTTTAGGGAGGAAGTATAAATACTTTCTCTTAGCAGTCTTTTTAGGTTATCTTATTTCTCATTTAGCTTTTTCAAACAATATTCAAGCTTTGAATCTCCATGGAAGGCTAAAGTCTCTTGCTTTGGATTTGTAACTTTTGAACCATCTTTACTTTCAATTGAGGTTTGATTTCTTTTGATTACTCTCCCCTAATTGCAATTTTACTTGTTCTTAATTTCAAATCGATTTCTAGGGTTTTGAGAAATTGATCAATCCCTTTATCCTTTTAATTGATTATTGCTAGATCTCCCTTGTATCGTGTCGGACTAGGGTTATCATTGTAGCACTTTTGCAATTCTTGAATGTTTCATCTTGGATTGTAATTAAAGTAAAATTGGCTTTAATTCTATTTGAAATAACAATGGGTTAATTTCTTGATCTTAATCTCTTAAAACTTTCATCGATTAATACTTTGAATCTTGACCGTGTCGGCTAGGTTTTGGTATTGATTAGGGTTATTAGTTGAGCGTGTCGCCGCTAGTAATTATTAACAAAGAAGCGATAAAGATTTTACATCTTGTGATCAAGTAATTAGGGAGAAGAAAGAAAGAATCATTCCGGTGATATTGATTGATAGACGGGGATAATTTTGCATATCCAAAGTGTTCGTTTACATTATTATTCATAACTTAGATTTTAATTCCCGTCGTAGGATTATAAATATTCAACAAACAAAAACCCCCCATTTGTGTGCGTGACTTGATCGTTTGCAATACTGTTCCCTGAGATCGATCATGGACTTCCACTATCTACATTATTAGGAGTCCTTGTAGTAATTTGTAGGCGTGCGATTTAGCCTATCAAATTTTGGCGCCGTTGCCGGGGAGCGGTGTAATTGTTTACGATCATATTCTGTTCTTAATCTATTTTTTTTTTTTATTTTAGTATTTGTGTTATCTGCTAAGTGATATACCCTGCTCTCCTGTGGTGTGTAACCGTGCATGGTGCACACCCGTTCTACTAACAATCTACTTGTGCCCCTTGATGCAGAAATTGAACGTTCTTTCAGGAAAGGACGTAAAGCAAACAGGAGGTTGAACTATAATTGTTGGGAGACAGAGATGGGGGATAGAGCAGCGCAGACACTGAGGGAGAAAACTGCTCCAAACTGGACGGAGCAACCGCAGGCAGTTACTTTTCCTGCATTGCCGGCGGGAGTTACATTTGAGTTGAAACCGGGGCTTATAAATCAATTACCTAGCTTCAGTGGGCTACCCGGTGAAAACCCAAATCAGCATGTTTCCCAATTTGTGCAAGTATGCAACAGTATGAAACCTTCGGATCTCCCAATTGAGCAGCTTCTGCTCCGAGCTTTCTCTTTCACATTGAAGGACAGGGCCAATGTATGGTACTATCACCTGGCCCCGAACAGCATTACCACCTGGCAGATGATGAAGGAGGCTTTCTTGGATGAGTTTTTTCCGGTGAATCAAATCAATGTGATGAAAAGGGATATAAGTAATATGG
The DNA here is from genome assembly GCA_022495995.1 of Adenophora triphylla var. japonica. NCBI lineage: Eukaryota > Viridiplantae > Streptophyta > Magnoliopsida > Asterales > Campanulaceae > Adenophora > Adenophora triphylla. Next base: position 44,138 of record JAFEMH010003389.1, read on the forward strand.
AGCAGAAGGGGGATGAATCCTTCTATGATTACTTCAACAGGTTTCACACTCTCACTCGGAGTTGTCCCTACCACGGGTATGATGCGGATCAGCTGATTATGTACTTCCACGGAGGGCTTACTGATCAGGACAAAAGGATGGTTGACTCTTCGTGTGGGGGTAGCATATTGAACAAAACCACTGCGGAAGCTCAGAAATTATTGGAGGAGTTAGCGAAGAGTACCCGGACACATGGTATGAGGTCAAGTATCAGACAGGTCAATGCAGCTGGGTCCAGTAGTGGGGTGGCGGATCAACTTAAAACTGATGTTGAGGACATCAAAAGTATGATGAAAGCAATGATGCTAGGACAGCCACCGAAGCAGTGTGGTATTTGTTACGATGTGACTCATCCGACGGATTCGTGTCCGACATTACAAACGGGTGAGTATGAAGATGTGAATGCAGTAGGATTCGGAGGCCAAAGATAGAACACTTACAACCCGAATTGGAAGAATCACCCAGGGTTCAGTTAGTCCAATCCGAATGGGGCACAGCAGCCGCAGTTCGGTAATCAGTTCGGTAATCCACGGGGTTTTATGCCGGTTCAGCAGTCCATGCAGTTTAGGCCACCTATGCGGCCACCGCGGATTTCGGCCCAGCGGTTCCGCGGCGGCCGCAGCGGTCACCACAGGGACAGTCTACAGAAGATATGTTCCGCACATTGGCTCAAAGTATGAGCACCTTATCTAGCGGTCTTCAAGGTATCAGCGAAGGCGATACGAGTATCAGTGGTCTTGAGAGGCAGATGGGACAGATTGCAGATGCGGTGGGTAGATTGGAGGCTCAGAATTCGGGAAAGTTGCCATCAAGGACAGAACCGAATCCGAATCAGAAAAATGTGAGTGATGTAACACTGAGGAGTGGTAAGGAGTTGATTGACACAGTGATCAACGAGGAACCGGAGTTAGAGGTTGAGAAGAGGCGAGCCGACGAAAAATCGGGGAAGAGAAGGGTACTGCATCTGAGTCAGTGCCACCAGTAGTAGAGCCAGATGTGCCGTTTCCTCAAGCCTTGAGAGAGTCGAGGAAACCTGAGCCTGACAAGGCAATTTTTGATACTTTCAAGAGGATTGAGGTGAACATTCCGTTCCTGGACCTTCTTCAGACTGTCCCAAGGTATGCCAAGTTTTTGAAGGAGCTGTGTACCACTAAGAGAGACCAGAGGTTGAGGAGTCAGAAAAACGCAAAGGTTCATGAGCATGTTTCTGCCGTTTATCAGAGGAAGTTTCCTAAGAAGTGCAATGATCCGGGGATGTTTGTGATCCCTATTTCTCTAGGGGATTCATCGGAGCACAAGGCAATGCTCGATTTGGGGGCTTCAATCAATGTGATGCCTTACACATTGTTTGAGAACCTAAAATTGGGGCCATTGCAAGACACCCGGGTAATTATACAGCTGGCTGACCGGTCCAACGCTTATCCGAAGGGGTTAGTAGAGGATGTTCTCGTCCGGGTTGGTAAGATGATTTTTCCGGCTGACTTTTACGTGTTGGATATGGATTCTGATCCTAAGGCCCCCATTCTTCTTGGAAGGCCTTTCATGTTTATAGCTAGAACCAAGTTGGATGTGGCCAATGGTTCGTTGTCTATGGAGTTCGATGGGCAGGTCATGGAGTTCAACATCTTTGACTCCATGAAATACCCAAAGGACGTCCACTCCTTATGTTTCATGGATGTAATTGAGCCTGTGGTAGAGGATGTTTTTGAGGTGAGCAGCACCAATGATGATTTGAAGGCGGTTTTAGAGAATACCTTGGGGTTTGCGGAGTTGGATTTTGAAATTTCCGACAGTCTAAAGGAAGCAGTAATGAGCTTATCAGGTGATACTCCGGGGTATGTGAAGGTGCAGTTAGAGATTCTGCCAGGGAAGCCCGTGCCATCTATTGAGAAGGCACCTGAGCTCGAGTTGAAGACCCTACCGGAGGGGTTGAAATATGTTTACTTGGGAGAGAATGATACGTTTTCGGTGGTAATCTCAAGCAAGTTGAACGAGGTGCAGGAAGAGAAATTGGTAGAGGTGGTTCGGGCAAGGAAGGAGGCGATTGGGTGGACTATTGCCGATCTTAAGGGCATAAGTCCATCTTTGTGTACACATAAGATTGTTCTGGAGGATGATGCAAAGCCGGTTAAGCAACCGCAAAGGAGGATGAATCCACCAATGATGGAGGTGGTAAAAAAGGAGGTGCTAAAGTTAATGCAGATGGGGATCATTTACCCCATATCCGACAGTAAGTGGGTGAGTCCCACTCAGTGTGTTCCAAAGCGAGGCGGGATCACCGTCTCAATAAATCATAAGGGAGAGTTGGTGCCAATCCGGGAGCAAACGGGTTGGCGAGTTTGCATCGACCTTCGGCGCCTTAATGAGGTAACACGTAAGGATCATTTTCCCCTCCCCTTTATTGATCAAATGCTTGAAAGGTTAGCCGGAAGGGCGTATTACTGTTTTCTTGATGGTTATTCCGGGTATTTTCAAATACCTATTGCCCCGGAAGACCAAGAGAAAACTACGTTTACTTGCCCTTTTGGCACCTTTGCATATCGAAGGATGCCGTTTGGATTGTGTAGTGCACCTGCGACTTTTCAAAGGTGTATGATGAGCATCTTTTCCGACTTTGTTGAGAATTTCATGGAGGTCTTCATGGACGATTTCACTGTTCATGGAGACTCATTCGACCAATGCCTTGCTCACCTTGCTCTTGTCTTGGACCGTTGCATTGAAACAAACTTGGTTTTGAATTATGAAAAATGCCATTTTATGGTTGAGCAAGGCATTGTGTTGGGTCATGTGGTGTCAAAGAAAGGCATAGAGGTTGACAAGGCGAAAATTGATGTCATTTCTTCCCTTCCCTATCCCACTAATGTGCGTGAGGTCCGGTCTTTCCTCGGTCATGCTGGGTTTTACCGGCGCTTCATAAAGGATTTTTCAAAAATCGCCTCTCCTCTATGCACTTTATTACAAAAAGAGGTTGATTTTCATTTTGATGAGAGGTGTAAGGAAGCGTTTGATGAGTTGAAGTCTAGGTTGACCACCACCCCCATAATTCAATCACCCGATTGGTCTCGCCCCTTCGAGATCATGTGCGATGCTAGTGATTATGCAGTTGGGGCTGTTTTGGGTCAAAAGGTTGAGAGGGCATCCCATGTCATTTATTATGCTTCTATGACCCTAAATGATGCCCAAAGGAATTATACCACAACCGAGAAGGAGTTATTGGCAGTTGTTTTTGGTCTTGAGAAGTTTCGGTCATATCTTTTAGGCACCAAAGTCATTGTTTACACCGGCCATGCTGCTCTTAAGTATCTTATGACCAAGAAAGAGGCGAAACCTAGACTTATTAGGTGGATCCTTTTATTGAGTGAATTTGATATCGAGGTGAAAGATAAGAAGGGGGCCTAGAATATTGTGGCCAACCATTTGAGTCGTCTTGTGCTTAAAGAGGATGAGCCCTCTAATCATTGTTCAATTCGGGGTGAGTTTCCCGATGAGTCTCTTTGGGTGGTTCAGTCGTCTGCACCGTGGTATGCAGATTTGGTCAATTTTCTTGTGTCACAAAAGTTCCCTCCGGGACTTAATAAATCTAAGAAGGATAAAATTCGGAGTGAGGCAAAATATTTTGTGTGGGATGAGCCTTATTTGTGGAGGCATTGTGCGGACCAAGTGATCCGTAAGTGTGTAGCCGATTGTGAGATTCATTCTATCCTTAGATTTTGTCATGAGCATGCATGCGGTGGTCATTTCGGTGATAGAAACATGGTGAGGAAAGTGCTTGAGAGTGGTTTTTATTGGCCTACCATGTTCTATGATGCATATAATTTTTGCAAATCTTGTGATAGGTGTCAAAGAGTTGGTAACATAGGTCGACGTGATGAGATGCCACAACACTTCGTCTTAAATTGTGAGATTTTTGACGTATGGGGAATCGACTTTATGGGTCCTTTCCCAATTCTTTTGGCTTCTTGTATATCTTGTTGGCGGTTGACTATGTTTCCAAGTGGGTTGAAGCAATCCCCACACGCACCGATGATTCACGGGTAGTAATTAATTTCCTTAAGACCAACATTGTGAGTAGGTTTAGTATGCCTAAGGCCATCATTAGTGATAGGGGGACCCATTTTTGTAATAGGACGGTCGAAGCTTTGGTTAAGAAATATCATATTACTCATAAGATTTCGACCGCCTATCACCCCCAAACTAATGGCCAAGCTGAGGTGTCCAACCGGGAGATCAAGTCCATTCTTGAGAAAACTGTGAATCCATCTAGGAAGGATTGGAGTCTTAGACTTGATGATGCTTTGTGGGCCTATCGGACGGCTTATAGGACACCTATCGGTATGTCCCCATATCGGTTAGTGTTTGGGAAGCCATGTCATTTACCGGTGGAGTTGGAACATAGAGCATTTTGGGCCATTAAGAAATTTAATATGAACCTAGATGGGTCCGGTGAGGAGAGAAAGTTGCAACTAAGTGAGTTGGATGAGATCAGGAGAGACGCTTACGAGAACAACCAACTCTATAAGGAGCGGGCAAAAGCTTGGCATGACAAAATGATCAATAGAAAGGACTTTAAGGTTGGTCAAAAAGTCCTTTTATTTGATTCCCGTCTCCGGTTGTTTCCCGGAAAGCTAAGGTCGCGGTGGACCGGACCTTTTATTGTGAGGGAGGTATATCCGCATGGTGCGGTTGAGATTGGTAGTCTCTCCGGAGACAAGGTTTTTAAAGTAAATGGTCAACGCCTAAAATTGTATCATGATGGCGTGGGAATAAATGAGGATATGGAGGTGCATTATCTCCAAAATCCTAGTTATGAGTAGACCTTATTTCTGAGTCTTGTCAAAGACTTAAAACTTTGATGCTAGCCGGGGGCTTACCCGGCGTTTGGTCTAGCTAAAGACGGTAAAGAAGGGCGGCTAACCGGGAGGCAACCCGGGATTTAATCATTCATTCGTAGTTTTATTGTTGTTGTATGTATTGTTTTTATCATTTTATTAATCGGTGCTACTTAGGGTATTTGTTTTTGTGGTGTTGTGCAGGGAGTAGCAAGGGAGAAAGGATCAAGCCTGGGCCTGTTCTAAAAAAAAAAATGCAAAAAGCAGCTGGAACAGGCCAAGGGACGACTCGTCCCCTGGAAACAACCAACTATTCCCCAAAGAGGGGACGCCAGATTCAGAGAGGGATGCAATGGGGACGACTCGTGCTCCAAGGGACGACTCGTCCCCTGGGCCTTAAAAAAAATAAAAAAAAATAGAAAATCAAAGGGGTTTTAAGAACCCTCAGTCGTCGTCCCCTCCTCTCTCAGTCGTGACCTATTCCTTCCTCTCTCTCTCTCTCTCTCTCTACAAGCACCCACTTGAAACCACCCTAATCCACCATCCTCCACCCCTTACAACCAAAATCTTCACCCTCCTTCTCTTCCCTAGCCAAAACCGAGTCCCTCTATTCCCTTCTCCATCTTTAAAAACCTTCAACCACCATTAAAAGCTTCAAGTCTTTTTCTCTCTACCCAAATCCGAAATTTTCACCAAATCTCTCTCTTTTCTTCGAAATCCAAGCCCTAATCCACCATCTCTCCCTAATTCCGACCCACCCCTCTCAATTTTGGCCTTCAATTCACCCAATTTTGAAAACTCCCCAAGCCCTAGAAAGTCAATTTCGAAATTTTCTTTGTCAAAATTCGTGGGTGCTTCATTTGGAGGATGCAAGGAAGGTTTGTGACTGCTTTGGGTGTTTGAGTTAGGTAAACAAATTTCTACCTTTTCTTTTGCACTTTCAAATTATTGGAACTTGTTGAAATTGTAGTTTGGCGATTCGGTTGGGATTTGGAAGGAGTTTGTTGTTATTGTGGTGGGTTGTTTTGCTGGAAATTTTGTGAATTTTGTGTGGAGTTGTGGTGAATTGTTGTTGAGTAAAATGACTTCTAGGGGAAGAGATGCTCGAGGGGGTGGCAATAAAAGAGTTAGAATAACAACCCAATCCGAGGTCCCCAAATGATCCCCCTCCCCCTAATGCTTCCTTACCATATATGGGATTACTTCAATTGTCTTCCGCTCAAAAGAAAAGGTGGCGGAATTTGGAGAGTAGGAAAATTCAAGTCACCACCTTCCTCCATGTGCCGGTGTTAAGAGATTTGGGTTTAGAAACCTTAGTTGCAGATTTAATGAACCAAGCCGGGTTGGGAACTTTCTTGGGGAAGAGAGCGGATTCTTATTTGAGATATTCACTGGAATTTCTCTCAACTTTGGAGGTAGGAAAGGGGGCAAATGCCAATACTATTCGGTTTCATGTTGATGATGAAGTTTTTAGAGTGACCTATGATGAGTTGAGGGAGATCCTGGGGGTTGACCAACCGAGGGGAGATTGGTTGGATGCTGATGGGGCTAGCTGCTTTTTCTTTACGGAGCTTACGGGGTTGCCTTGCACTAAGAAATTTCTTAGGGCTTCTTCTTTGTCTCACCCGGCATGGAAGTTGTTTTATAGAGGATTGGCTATGACCTGGTTGGCGAATGGGGAGCCTGCGCAATTAAATCTTGCTATGATAAATCTTTTGCGCACGGGGTTGAGGAGTTACCAGGTGGTCCCTGATTGGGTGAATATCTTTGTGAGGAGATGTGAGGCATTTGCCCTTACAAAAAAGGGCAACATTTCTGTAGGTGGGATGATCACTATGATTGCTTTGCGGCTTTGTGTGGGGAATTAAAGCCCGAGGCGGTAAAATTGACAGGGGGCACGAGTCTATATTCGAGAGAGTGGCTTATTCAATATGACAAGTTTGCGAGGGACCCGAGGGGGGCGGGCAACTTTTCCTTATTATGTGAGTATGGTGATCTGAGGAAGACATTTACTTGCACAGCAGGAGCCACATTTCCGACTGGCACACACGCTAGGCATTGGCGTATGCCTGGGGTTGAGGATGAGATGGATCATGTTGGGGAGGATGATGATGAGGATCGGGAAGCAGGAGCGGGAGCGGGGCGGTCATGATGAGGCGAGCGGGAACCCGGGGCCAGGCTCTTTTAATCAATGGGATGAGATGAGGACATTTTTAGATGAGCAGCATGGGAGATATGCATATGAGGACAGGAGGACCCAGGAGAGATATGCTTATGAGGATCAGAGGTTCATGAGTCGGGTGGCTTTTGAGGATAGGCGGTGGGCAGAGTATAGTGAGGAGATACAGGACAGACAGATTGCGATAGATAGTCGCTAGCGGCAGATGGAGTCCTGGATGATGCAGCAGCAGGGACCTTCCGCATATGTCCCTGTGTCAGATGAGCAGTATGCCAGTTTGTTGTCCCGTAGCGAGGACCGTGAGATGAGGCGTGCAGCTAGACGGACGCCTGCTCCTGGTGTGGGTTCTAGTTCGCAGTCACGGTCAGGTGGTCAGTGGTAGTACCCGGAGTGGCAGTGGCAGCCGTGGCAGTGGCCACCTCAGTGATGGTATTATTTTTCCCCATTTTACGCTTTTACTGTCCTAGCACTTTTATTGTTGCACACACATTGAGGACACTGTGTAGTTTAAGCGTGGGGGTATGGGGGATGTTTCTATATGGGGATGTTTCTATATGTAGATGTTTCTATCTGTACAGTTCTTAAAAAAAAAAAAAAAAAAAAAAAAAAAAAAAACAAAAAACAAAGAGAGGCTAAGTGAAAACCCGAGAGGGCACTTAGGCAAAAGGAGAGAGCGTGTTAAAAAAAAAAAAAAAAAAAAAAAAAAAAAAGAAGAAGAAATTGAAAAAACGAGAGGCTAGGTGAAAACCGGAAACGGCACCTAGGCAAAAGGTGAGTGAGTGAAATTCTTTCAATTTGTTTATTCACCGGTGTTGAAGTCATAAGGGGGGTTCGGAGTTTCGGGTTAGGATTTTCATTTTGGTGTAGGAGGTTCGGATTAGAGGAGATAGGTTAGAAATCCTCATTCATTATGGAGTTATAAGGGGGAGTAGGTGTTTGTTTTCATGAGGTAGTTGTGAGGGATTAAACACCCGAACAACTTTTATCTTGAGGGATGATGTAGTGAGAGCCAAGCGTGGGGGAAACATAGGTTATATTTAGTTCCCCATGGCTTTTGTGTGAGGACCTTAGCTTGGATACTGTTATTTTGGGAGTTGGTATCAAGTTAATTAAGGTCATTTGTTTTCATTGATCATAGTTATTGGTGATATAAGGAGATGGAGTTTCTTATACTCTGTTTGTGACTTTTGATTGACTTGTTGGCGGATTAGAGGAGACTAGGAATCAATACCCTCCATGCATCTGTTTTAGACCGGTGTTAGATTGGAGTTTAGGATATTACTCAGGGACGAGTAATGGTCTAAGCGTGGGGGTATTTGATAGCGCGGATTTAGACTATGTAATTCCTATGTTTTCCGGTATTATTTTGTGTTATTTCCATGTAATTTGTTAGGTTGGATGTCTTTTGAGTGATATTATGTATTGTGAGGATTTTGAGAAAAAAAAACTATGTATTTTGAGAGAATTGTAGAGATTTTCATGATGTAAGTGTTTTGGTCCTCAAGAGCAGCTCAAGGACATCAATTTTTACACCATGGAAGTCAAGCCAAGGAAGTCCGGAAGCAAGCCAAGGATTGAAGAGAAAATATGAAGAAATCAGTGCTTTTGCTTCAGGGGACGAGTCGTCCCCCTTTGGCTCAACTATTCCCCAAAGGGGGGACGCCAGATTCAGAGAGGGGTGCAGACAGGGACGAGTCGTCCCCCACATCACGACTCGTCCCCATTGAAGGAAGACCAAGGGACGACTCGTGACCCTAGGGACGAGTCGTGCCCTGATCGCTGGAATGACGTAATTTTGCAATTTTCTTTATTTTTAATTTATTTTCTTTTCCTTTTTAGCTAGGGTTTAGGGAGGAAGTATAAATACTCTCTCTTAGCAGTCTTTTTAGGTTATCTTATTTCTCATTTAGCTTTTTCAAACAATATTCAAGCTTTGAATCTCCATGGAAGGCTAAAGTCTCTTGCTTTGGATTTGTAACTTTTGAACCATCTTTACTTTCAATTGAGGTTTGATTTCTTTTGATTACTCTCCCCTAATTGCAATTTTACTTGTTCTTAATTTCAAATCGATTTCTAGGGTTTTGAGAAATTGATCAATCCCTTTATCCTTTTAATTGATTATTGCTAGATCTCCCTTGTATCGTGTCGGACTAGGGTTATCATTGTAGCACTTTTGCAATTCTTGAATGTTTCATCTTGGATTGTAATTAAAGTAAAATTGGCTTTAATTCTATTTGAAATAACAATAGGTTAATTTCTTGATCTTAATCTCTTAAAACTTTCATCGATTAATACTTTGAATCTTGACCGTGTCGGCTAGGTTTTGGTATTGATTAGGGTTATTAGTTGAGCGTGTCGCCGCTAGTAATTATTAACAAAGAAGAGATAAAGATTTTACATCTTGTGATCAAGTAATTAGGGAGAAGAAAGAAAGAATCATTCCGGTGATATTGATTGATAGACGGGGATAATTTTGCATATCCAAAGTGTTCGTTTACATTATTATTCATAACTTAGATTTTAATTCCCGTCGTAGGATTATAATTATTCAACAAACAAAAACCCCCCATTTGTGTGCGTGACTTGATCGTTTGCAATATTGTTCCCTGAGATCGATCATGGACTTCCACTATCTACATTATTAGGAGTCCTTGTAGTAATTTGTAGGCGTGCGATTTAGCCTATCATAAGGTGTATACTTTCATGACTAAGTATTGTAGAAAAGGGATTTAGGCAAATTCATAGTGTTAACTATGCTGAAACCTTTTTGCCAGTTACAATGTCGAAGTCTATTAGAATTTCAAATTGCCATGATCGCATATTATGAATATGTGATATGACAAATGGATGTCAAACAACTTTCTTAAGGATGTGTATAGTACACAACCCGAGAGTTTTGTCGATCCAAGAAAATCTAATAAAGTATGTGTTTTGGTAGAAAAAACAATAGAGTAGAATCTTAACTAGGTTTAGTGTGTGGATTGAATAATAAGGAGGGAACTATGGAATTCGATTATATGGAACAAAAGAATGAAAAAGAGATAATGACAACACGATTTGTTAACGAGGAAAACCTTGGAGGTGATAACCTCTTTGGAAAAAACCCCGGGAGTTAGGTCTCCAACCTTAAAGGTTTCACTATAATAATCACGATTACAACTTTGGAAGATAATGGAGAGGATTACAAGAGCTTGTGTGTAGAGTGTGTGTGTATGAGCATGAATGTGTTTTTCCGTCTCCATTTCCCCTTAAATACAAGTAGATATGAAAGAGTCAATATGGTTCCTATAATCTCGGCATTTTGGTTTATCACTTCAACCTCCGTGAGACCAAGTCGCCCTAGCCGTTTGAAGGTCTGTTGAACGTGCTTGGAGATTGTTCCGCATTCCTCTCTTAATTACTGAAAAATAAGAATAAGAATATTAGGAAATATTGAATAAGTAAATATTAAAACAATACTTACAGTGTAATGACATCTCGATATGCAGGATCAATTGAAGATGTCGCCATGTTGAAAAATGCCCACAACAATTTGTCCCCAAAAACATTTGACTATGTTGGCAACTGAAGAGGCAAAATGTTTTTTTTTTTTTTTTTTTTTTTTTTTTGAATTAATGGTCCAACCGTCCGCCCGCTTGATGGGACGTTTTGGAAGACGTGGCGTTGAAATGGACGGTTGGGGAGAAGAGTTATTTTTGAAAAGGAATTCTTTTTCTTTTTATTAACCGCTTGAGAGGATAAATTAATCTTCTCAAAGCTTCTTTTCACCTCCGTTGGCCCACGGCGCCGTTCGTCTCCAAGGTAAAATTCCTCCGTCTCTCACCTTCTTCCTTTGTTTATTTTTCTCTTTTTGCTTTGTCAACCATGGGTAAAACTAGGTTGTCTGCGTCCAAACCCAAGAAAGCGTCATCCCCACAAGGTCCCGTAGAGATTAATCTCGACGATTTTGTTTGCGGAAATCTTCTCACTAAACCAGCTGAAGAAACTTGTTTGTTCAACGATTCTCAAATAGAGTCCATAAAACAACAATGTTGCTTCCCAAGTGGTGCAATTTTTCATCCCTTTTCCATAAAACTTAGGTCTGACCATATTTCCCTCAAATGGATCTGTTTCTTCGAATATCCCTTCCTTCTAGGGTTTAGTTACCCTTTTCCACTGTTGGTTACTGAGTTCTTTCGAAAAACTCAACTGGCTTATGCTCAACTTATGCCAATGGCCTGGCGAGTTTTTTGCTTTTGTCCTCAAAGTAAACCGAGAAAACGGACTAAACCTAGGGCTTCCCGAAATTGCCTATTCCTATGATCTTCAACTTTTTGGTTCCAAAAGGTACCTTTTTAGAAAGAAATCAGGTAGAAATCCTTTGATGAGCACCACATCCTCCAGTGATAGGGGATGGAAGAATAGATTTTTCTTTGTTGATAGGACGTCGATTGGAGAAAAGGATGAGATATCGAAGCAATGGAACAAGGGAGGTACTTAAATTCTTACTCTTGTGACTTCCTGTTCTTGAGACAAACTAAATTGTAATTGTTCTTGCTTTTATGTAGATATTGATTGGGGAGAATTGTTTCCACCTGCCAAAGACACTCTAGCCAAGATCGAAGAGTTTTTCGCCTCCCTCTCGATAAGAGGTCTCCCAAAGGTTTGTTGGAAGCTTCGTCGACTATTCCAGAGGATATAAAGGCTTCTACTTCTGTAATTATGTCCACTGGTAAGCTTGGTATCTTGTTACCTTTGATAACTGTCATCAATTTGATGTGTTATTCGTTATTGACAATATCTCTATGTCCATGCAGTCTCCAAACCGGTAGTTTCAGGGTCTGACTTTGACCTGGATGATATTGAGGCCTTGCTCTTTGAACCCGTTGTCAAGATTGAAAAGAAACCTCCACCTCGCTCCTAAGAAGAGTCCTGCTCCTGATGAAAGCATTGGTATTGGCTCTAGGGTGAGGAAGAGAAAAGCTAGCCAAGAGGAAGTGATCGAGGTTGGAGACTCCTTTGATGGAATGTCAGCGGGAGATTTCAAGAAGAAATTCATGAGCCTGGCGACTGGGGTAAGACACCATTAATTGGATATTGAATAGTTTCAAAGGTTGTTATAACATTTAGTAATATCAAGATGTCATCTTTCAGCATCGTAGGGTACGTGGAGGAATTGGCAAAAGAAGTTGAAATGGTAAAGAAGAAGTCCAAAGCCGACATCGCTTTGGTCGGAAGGAGAAGTTGGCATCGATAATAAGGTGAAGGAATATGAGAAGACTATAGAGCAATTAAGCAAGTCAGTGGGAGAACAAGAACAGACAGTGAAGGACTTATTGAATAGTCTGGCGAAAAGTGAGGATGACCACAACAAGGAGATAGCAGAAGTGAGGAATTCTTGCAAACTAGCTGCAGCGAAGACTGTCTCTCAATGCAAGGTGAAGATGATGAAGGAATATCAGGAAGGGAAGGCTGGTGCTTGGGATATCAATAGGGAATGTGCCTATCTGTTCAAGTTGACAGGTGAGGTGACGGACGAGGGCGAGGTGTCGTCAAGTCCGTATGAAACAATTGTCAAGGATGCACCAGCAGTTGGAGAAGTGACACCAGATGCAACACCTGCGGCAGAAGCCACCTAAACAAAAAGAAGGTAAAACAACTTGGTTCTTGGTATTTTGTTGATGTTTACTGGGGTGGAATCCCTTAAGACAATTTTTATTTTTATTTGGTTTGTAATGGGTCCATAAGGACTAAAGACAATCTTTTTTATGTGTTGGGTTGGTCCAACACTTGTGCACGTTTACTGTTGGTAGTTCGGATACTTTATGGTTGCTTTAGTTTAGTTATGGTTTAATAGTTTTCAAGCACGTCAAGGCTTGTTTCTTTTGGATAATTTTTTGTATGTTTTGCACATATGGCGACATGATAGTATGTCGAAATGATAGGTACTTAGGATGACATGGATACGTCATAAACCGTAGATACTTAGATGACACGTATATGCCATAAACCGTAGATACTTAGATGACACGAATATGCCATAACCATAAGAATAATACTTAAGATCAATCATCTAACTGAGTGGGAATGGGTAAGCTATATGAGTTTACCCATATAGGCCCACCCCACACCTCAATTAGTGAGATAACTTGCGCTCCAGGCGAAGGTGTGGTAGCCTAACTTCTTAAGAAAGAGGTAATTAACTCTTTAAACCTTAGAAGGGATTGTGTACCTTTACTTGAGAAGAGATGGCCAGTCTCTAATGGAGGAGAAATCGTTGTTCCTTGCGTGCATTCGATATGTCCCCATGTAAATGTGTCAATACCTCATAAGATAGAAACACGTTAAAAACGGACGCCAACTAAGGTTGACGTCTCTCCACAAAGTGTATTAGCGACATCTTAACTTGTAAATAATAAAAAAGATGCATAGGAGAAAAGTAAGGTTGTAAAGAATTAAAAGACGATTCATACCTGGAAAGATGAGTTCATGGGAAATCATATTTAAATGTAATACCTTTTGAGATGAATGGCGTTCCAACTTCGCGGTATCATTTGGCCATCCAAGGTTGCAAGGCGATATGCTCCTTTTCCGGCTTGTGCATCTATTAAGTAGGGTCCCTCCCATTTTGGGGCGAGCTTGCCTGCATTGGGCTCCTTGGTATTTTGGAATGCCTTTCGTAGGACTAAGTCTCCTACTTGAAACCTTCTAACCCTTACGTTTTTATTGTAAGATCGGGCTACCCTTTGTTGATATGCTGCCATGCGAACTTTGGCCATGTCCCTTAGCTCGTCCACGTATCCAGGTCATGTATCAAGATGTCTTTATTATGTTCGGATGTCGGCAAGCCGTATCTTGCCGTTGGTACAAGGACTTCTGCTGGAATAACAGATTCGGGCCCAAATACAAGTGAATAGGGGTTTGACCAGTAGCATTCTTAGATGTCGTCCCCGTCGGCCCCATAGGACCATTGGTAACTCTTCCGCCCAACGTCCTTTCTTTCCGGTTTAGTCTCTTTTTAAGTTGCCGATTATTATTTTGTTGCTAGACTCGCCCGTCCATTGGCTTGAGGGTGAACAGCGAAGATGTCACCATCTTAACACTCCAAGATGTCAAGAAATCTTGGGTCCTCTTGCTGATGAATTGAGAGCCGTTGTCACAAATTATCTCTGATGGAATTCCGAATCGGCTGAATATGTTCCTTTTGATAAAAGATATCACTTCTTTGTCACGAACTTGCACATATGCCTCAGCCTCTATCCATTTAGAAAAGTAGTCTGTCATGGCCAAAAGAAATACTCGTCCCCCTGGTGCTATGGGAAGTTTTCCTACTATGTCCATTCCCCAAACCATAAAAGGCCATGGTGACAGGATAGGATGTAGCAGTCACTGGCCGGGTGCAGATGTCCCCATGTCGTTGACAGAATCACATTTCTTTGCGTAGTCAACGGCATCTTTTCTCATTGTAGGCCGAAATAGCCCATTCTAAGAGCTTTAGTATGTAAAATTCTGCCCCGTATGATTTCCACAATCTCCTTCGTGCAGCCTCCTTGAGAACCTCGATGGGCTCTATCTCGCCTCTAGACATCTTAAGTAGTGACTCGCGGCGCATTTTCTAAACAAGAGATTATCAATAAGTAAATATTTAGATACTCTTACCCCGAAGGCTCTTGCATTTTTCTCCTCGATCTGGGATCGTATCATCTAAGAAATATTTGATAATAGGAGCCGTCCAAGAGGTTGCCGCAGAGAGGCAAGTATGCTCGGCATCCGTGGCGAACATCTCAAGATGGTCAATTGCCGGGATGTCAACATGTATGATTGGGATACCGGTTTGTGAGAAGCTTTTGAAGGCCGAACCCAAGTTTGCCGTGAGCATCTGCTGAGAATTTTCTTCCCGTGGGATTTGTTCCAAGGAAAATGTTTTGAATTTGGCCGAAATAATTTTTACAATTTCCAAATATGTTGTCATCTTAGCGTTTTTCGCGACGTAGGACCCGTTGTACCGATTAACAATTAGTAATGAATCCATTAACACCCGGATATGCTTGACATCTAAGTCTTGGGCCGTAGTTAAACCCGCAATTAGAGCCTCATACTCGCTTCATTGTTGGTAGCCTTGAAACCGCAACCGATAGATTGTGGTATTATGTCCCCTTGTGGCGATTTTAGTACAACTCCAAGACCCGTACCTCTCATGTTGGAAGCACCATCCGTGTAGAGAGTCCAAATTTTTAGGATGTCATCATCTTGAAGTTGCCGTACTTCCAATTCCACCTCTTGTTGTAGGGTTGGATCGAAATCGCCCACAAAATCGCCAGGCTTGGGATTTTATTGCAGCTTCCGGGCTCGTACTTGATGTCGTATGTGCTTAATTGTACAGACCATTTCGCCATTCGACCCGACATCTCCTCGGTTTTCTCATGACATTCTTAATAGGATAGTTAGTGCGTACAATAATAGTATGTGTTTCAAAATAGTGCCTTAATTTAATAGAAGCAAGCTTATCAAAGCTAAAATTAATTTTTGTAAATGAGAATACCGGTCTCAAAGCATCTAAGAGTGTCTTACTTATATAGTAGATGGGTTGCCGATTACCATCTCGTTCGTCACCAAGATCGCGCTTACAGCGCCTTCGGACACTCGCTAGGTAGATGTAAAGATGTTCTTCCATCTCGAGGTTTGGCCAATAAGGGAGGTGTCGACAGTAAGTTTTGAGCTCCCGAAAGCTTCTTCATGTTGTTCCTCCCATTGGAACTTCTTGTTCTTTCTTAAGATGTCGTAGAAAGATTTGCATCGATCCGAGGATTTTGAAATGAATCTAGTGAGTGCGGCAATTTTTCCCGTCAATCTTTGGACGTCCTTGACAGATTGAGGTGATGACAGTTGAGAATAGCGCGTATTTGTTCGGGGGCGGCTTCAATGCCTCTTTTAGTAACCATATAACCCAAAACTTGCCGGCCTTCATTCCGAAGTTGCATTTAGCTGGATTAAGTTTCATATTGAAACAATCCAAGATGTCAAAAGCTTGAGAGAGGTTGCTTATGTGATCCTCGGCCTTCTTGGATTTTACTACCATGTCGTCGATGTATACCTCCATTGTGTCCCCAATCTTATCCTTAAACATCTTGTTGACGAGCCTTTGATACGTTGCACCTGCATTTATTAGTCCAAAAGGCATGTCAATATAACAATAAATACCGTGGGGGTTATGAAGGCAAGTCCTCTTGGTCGATGGTTCCATCTCGAATTTGTTGAAATCCCGAGGACGCGTCCATGAAAGTGAGGAGTTCGTGACCTGAGGTGGCATCAACTAATGAATCTATGTGCGGCAAAGGGAAAGGATCTTTTGGGCAGGCTTTATTTAAGTCGGTGAAGTCGACGCAAACTCGCCATTTCCCGTTTCTCTTCTCTACCACAACCACATTCGCCAACTATCTTGGATAATCGACCTCCCGTATCATGTTGGCTTTGATTAAGCGCTCTACCTCCTCCTTGATGATCTGATTTCTGGTTTCTGCAAACTTTCTACGTTTCTGGTGCACTGGTTTAAAGCTAGGATCTACGTTAAGTTTGTGAGTGATGACATCTTTGCTAATGCCCGTCATGTCATCATGTTTCCAAGCGAAACTCTTTATTCTCGCTTCTTAATAGGTTCACAAGCTTCTCTTCTATATCCGACGGGATGTCGGTGCCAATAAGTACTTTGATGTCCGGGTTGGAAGGATCTAACAATGCTTCTTTCACATCATCCTCCCTAGCTTCCAGGACTTCACGTACTTTCCTCGGTAATTGCTATGCTTGTTTTGGAGATGTAGACGCCTTCATTAAAGTTTTGTAACATTCCTTGGCTACCTGTTGATCACTGTAAATCTTAGCGACACCCCAAGGTGTTGGAAACTTCACACACCGATGGTAAGTGGAGGGTACGGCCTTCATTCCGTGAATCCACGGTCTTCCAAGAATGACATTGTAAGATGTTGCGCAATCAATTACGCGTAACCGTTCCATGGTGTTGAGGCCCTTTGAGTATATTGGAAGCTTTATCTCCCCCACCGTTTCTTTGACTTCACCACCGAAGCCTACCAAGATCAAGACTTTTTGACAATCTCCGATTCTCGGGATGTTCATTTCCTTAAGGGTACCCAACATAATAAGATTGACGGAGCCGCCCCCATCTACCGTAATACGTCGTATTGTACGGTTGGCGATCCGCAAGGAAATAACCAGATCGTCATGATGGGGTTCCGGCAAGTTATCACGATCACTTTCATCAAAGGTAATTGGATCCGGCAAGGTGTCGACATCCCGGGCCGTCTCTCTCGCTTTTCCTCTTTTGACTCCTTAGCGTGTCGTTTTGCGGCGTAATAGGATGTTCCACATATTTCGAGCCTCCACCGATGAAGTTGATCACCTTTGTTGATGCCGGGGGAGAAACCGGCCTTTCGCCTTCATGAGGAGCTTTTGCATTTTCAAGCCTTCTTCTTCTCGGATCCCAACAACTCCTTAAGATGTCCTTTCGAGAGCAAGTAACTCGATCTCCTTTCTTAACGCGATGCGGCTTCGCAACGTGTCCAAAGTCTTCATGGTAAGCGCACCATTTTGATTTGTCACGCCATCCCGTGGTTTTGTCCGTTTTCTTTGGCCATCCGGCTTTGTCTCCTAGGTTGCCCATTGCACAGAGTACACCTGAAATGTCAACCGTAAAAACAATAATCGAAATGTTAGGCACATTATCACTATCTTCATCCTCACCGTCTACCGAATTAATTTTGCTAGTGTCAATTCTCGGATAAGGATTGGGACGGTTGTTCCCGCGATGGGACGATTCAGCCTTTCTGTCGGGATGGTCATATGTCGACATCTTGGATGACAACTTCGATCTTCGCAGCCTCATCTTCCTCCGGTCTTATGAACCTTAATGCCCCGCTCCCGACTTCTTCTAGCCGCTTACAAGGAGTCATTACCAAATCTTGATAATACCGTGAATCTTTCTTCAACCCCATTTTGAATGCTTCGTGGCCGTCGACATGTCAAGATTGGGAATTTCTAACACCTCCTTATTGAACCGATGGACATAATCCTTCGTAGTCTCATTAGGCCGCTGGGTCACATTGTAGAGATCACTTGTCAACTTTTCAAATTGTCGATCGCATGAGAATTGGTTATAGAACATGTTGATGAGCTGGGCGTATGAACCAATTGAACCTAGGGGTTGCCTAATCAGCCATTTGAGAGCCGGGTCCAGACAAGGTGGATCCAAATCCCCGCATAAGCAGTGCCTCCCGGTATTGAAGCGGGATATGGATTATGTCCATCTTTTCTTGATAGTGTGCAACATGCTCCTCTCGGGTCCGTGGTGCCGTCGTACAACTTCATAGATGGTACGCTGAAACGCTTCGGGATGTCGACATTTGCAATTGTTGGGACAAACCGGGATTGATTGTAACAGCTTTGGGTCACCGGTTGAATTGGAGGAGTTACACCGGCACGTTCATTATCGGCTCTACGAGATCCCGCATCTGTTTAGCTAGTGGGTTTCCTGCAAAAGGGTCGCCCATAGGAATACGATTGAAATTATTATTATTGAAAAGATTATTTAGCAAACCGAATCGTCCGTAGTAGTCGTGACAAGTAGTGTTGTCTATAAATGGAATGAATGGGGTGAATCCCGCGGAAGATGGCGTCAATGGGGTGTCCCCAGGGCAAAGATGTCGACATCATTAAAGATGTCGGCGGAGGAGGACTGCCCATTGGAATGAATTCATTCTGAAATGTAGATCCTCCGGGTGTTGTCAAAGTTGAGAATCCTTGCACGCAGCCAAGTGATATATTCTCAAGCCGAGATGCGATGAGCCGTTGGTCTTTCTCGCATCTTAATCATGGAATTGGTCAACACCTTTGAATTGTTATCTTGCTGGTCCAACCTTTGATTCAACTCCGGTCAAGATACTCCGGATGTCAGATTCGCATTGGAAGACGTTGCCCCCTTTTGTGGAGTCTTCGTAGGTTGAGTTGGCTGAGACCCGATCTGAGGAGGTGGTGGTAACAAGCTGGTTCTACCTCCTGATGTGGGAACAACGGCGGGACCTTTGCCGGCGGTGGACACATTGGGGGGTGCAGACATAGTGAATTTGATTAGGAAATGTTTCAAATAACCGATAAACCACGAGGCCCCTCGGTGGGCGCCAAATTGTTTTGGTAGAAAAAACAATAGAGTAGAATCTTAACTAGGTTTAGTGTGTGGATTGAATAATAAGGAGGGAACTATGGAATTCGATTATATGGAACAAAAGAATGAAAAAGAGATAATGACAACACGATTTGTTAACGAGGAAAACCATGGAGGTGATAACCTCTTTGGAAAAAACCCCGGGAGTTAGGTCTCCAACCTTAAAGGTTTCACTATAATAATCACGATTACAACTTTGGAAGATAATGGAGAGGATTACAAGAGCTTGTGTGTAGAGTGTGTGT
The DNA here is from genome assembly GCA_022495995.1 of Adenophora triphylla var. japonica. Classification (NCBI taxonomy): domain Eukaryota; kingdom Viridiplantae; phylum Streptophyta; class Magnoliopsida; order Asterales; family Campanulaceae; genus Adenophora; species Adenophora triphylla. Next base: position 63,641 of record JAFEMH010003389.1, read on the forward strand.
GTATGAGCATGAATGTGTTTTTCCGTCTCCATTTCCCCTTAAATACAAGTAGATATGAAAGAGTCAATATGGTTCCTATAATCTCGGCATTTTGGTTTATCACTTCAACCTCCGTGAGACCAAGTCGCCCTAGCCGTTTGAAGGTCTGTTGAACGTGCTTGGAGATTGTTCCGCATTCCTCTCTTAATTACTGAAAAATAAGAATAAGAATATTAGAAAATATTGAATAAGTAAATATTAAAACAATACTTACAGTGTAATGACATCTCGATATGCAGGATCAATTGAAGATGTCGCCATGTTGAAAAATGCCCACAACAGTATGCATGTTGCAAAGATCCATAAGATGGGTTAAAGCAAGCTTCAAGGAATTGGAATCTTCACTTTGACGAATGGGTCAAAAGTTTGACTTCATCAAGTACGAAGATGAACCTTGTGTATACATGAAATTCAGTGGGAGCGTAGTATTATTTCTATCATTTTATTACAATGATATCTTACTCATTGGAAAAACAAGTTCCGACACTTAAGACTGTCAAGTCTTGGTCAAGGAAAGGTTTCTCAATGAAAGATATGGGTAAAGCCACTTACATCCTTGGCATCAAGATCTATAGAGATAGATCTAGAAGGATAAATTGGTTTGAGTCAAAGTATTCACATTGACAAGGTTCTTAGAAGAGTCTAAGAAAAGTAGCTTGTCAATGGGTCATGGATTTCTCTTAGCAATACTCATTGTCTTATGACAACTGATGAGCAAAAGGGGAATGAATGAAGTTCTATATGCTTCGGCATTTGGATATGTCATGTATGCCATGACTTGTGCTAGACCCGACGTCTCATATGCTTTGAGCATGATGAGTCAATACCAATCTGAACCTGTTGAGAACCATTGGATGGCATTCAAGATGATCCTTAAGTACTTAAGAAGAACTAAGGATACGTTCTTGGTATTTGAAAGGTTGGAAGATAATCTTGTTGTAAATGTTACATAGATGCTAGCTTCCAAACTGACAAAGTTGATTTAAGATCGCAATTAGGATTTATGTTTATGCTTATTAGAGGTGCAGTTTTGATTGGAAGAGTTCCAAGCAGAAAATTGTACCCGATTCTACTACTATGGCCGTGTTTTAGTAACATATGATGTGGCTAAAAGAGGCAGTTTGGATCAATAGTTCATTAGTATTTTGGAAATGTTCCAAGTATCACTAATCGATGGAACTTTTATTGTGACAATTATGGTGCCATTTGTGCAAACAATGGAACCAAGTTCACAACAGCGATCCAAACACACACTTAGACGTTTTTCGAGGAATTCATAAAGAATGAGAAGACGTTAAAATATGCAAAGTATCAACCGATGATGACATTAGGGATTCACTTACAAAAGACCCTCGCACAGGCAGAAGCATGATGGTCATATTAGATCCATGAGTATTCGATACATAAATGGAGCCTAGTGCAAGTGGGAGACTGTTGGTGTAATGTCCTAGGCTTTAGTTATGTTTAACTTAAAACCGTTATGTATCGTCTTTATCGTTTAAGTTTATTATTAGATTATTATACATTTTGCATATTTATTGTAATAATCTCCGTCCCTAATTATTAAGTGAATAATTAGTATAATTGTCAACGGATAATCATATGATGATTATATGCATAGAGATGCACATTGAAATTATGGGTACTTGTTAGAGAACAAGTGACTGGACTTGACCCGTATGAGATTTATGTCATGGTCAAATGTCATAATTAAATCTCATATGGTCACTTCATTTAGTCCCTAGACCTGAGATTATCATGACCTTACATATGATGAAAGTCATGTTTGATTTTAGTCAAACGATATCTTAACACGATATTTATAAAGGCTATCTTTGGCATGATCGGATTCATGATGGAAAGGATGATAAGTCAAGATGGAATTTGTCTCTCGAAAGAGAGATGTTTTGCTTGGACCCCTCGATGAGTGATAATGATGAAAGTGTGTGGCCACACCCCAATATGATTGGATTATCATTATACTCAAGATCGAGAAAGCATTGAACAAATACAAGTTGACGAGGACCATGACTTGTGTTCAATATAACATCGTGAGACAAAGGGAGAAATGGAAGTGTGCCATTGGAAGCGTGAACTCTTACGTTATATTAATTGGGTAGACATAATGGCTTGCTAGAGTCCGCTTATGTCTTATGAGGGTCGATATGATCGGACTCATTGCCAACATAATATAATCCTATTGGGTCACACACAATTAGAATGAATTGGTTAAACCAAAGGAAGAATATTGAGAATTCCTCATCAGGCATAAGTTGTAGCGCGACAACATATGTCGTAGCGCGACATAACTTGTCCAGAGGACTTGTATGGTCGTGCGACACTTCTTGTCCAGAAGACTCGTATGGTCGTGCGACACTTCATGCCTGAGGCGGTTTGACAGACAGTTTCCTAATTTGATTAGAAAACAAATACCTATACTAATGTAGTATAAATATTAAGTCTGTAAACCCTAATTAGCTAGCCGAATTTTCTCAAGAAAAATCACAACAAAGGTTTCTCAATATTTCTTCCATAGGTTTAAGAATCTAGCAATTCTCAAGAACCGTTCTTGGTTCATCCTAACGTGTGGATACTACTAGAGGGTCTTCGCTCGTATGACGATCAAGGCCTAGAGTTCAAATTGTCCAAAGCAATCTGAAAGGTTCAAAGGTTTTGGAGATCGAAGTTTGTGATTCGAAATCACATTTATAATCGTTCGATAGCTCAAGAACGGAAAGCATTCAAGGTTGGTAAATTCTATCTCATAGGAATTCAATTTAATTGTTATAGAACGGATCTTAGGGCTCTTGGATTTTGTGTTATTAGATGCTTAATTCCGCTGCGCATGGACCCATAAAACCCAACAATTATGATGGCTTCAGCAATTCATGGAAGGATACCATCATCATCGATGACCACGACTTTTCCACTGATGACGACTTCTGCGATGATGTCGACACCATTTGCATCTAGCATTTTCAAGTTATCTTCTAAAGGAAACAACTCTATTTCACCTTCTACGTATAACATCTTTGGGACATCTTCACAGGGGGAAACCTTTAGCAATAGTACCATCGTGACATCCTCCGCAGATTACACTAATCCCTTTGCTAATGTCAATACAATTATGTTTTCGATAATACTGCTCATACTATTAACCCTTTTGTAGGTAGCTACATAGCAAGTCAGCTTCAGGAATTGAGGGATATGGTCATGAACGTACCTGGTGTCACTCCCCCCATCTAACAAGTATCACTGACATGCTACAATCAATTACACTTTGTACCGGCTATTGCACATGTCGACGTCCCCAAAGGATTTAGCGTACCAACCATAAAGCTATATAATGGAAGCACCGATCCTGATGAGCATGTCACCCACTACCAAGAAAAGATGGAAATTGTCCGTATACCTCTCCAATTCCGAGAAGCGTGCTTGTGCAGAGGATTCGGTTCAACATTGGTAGGACCTGCTTTGAAGTGGCTGATTCGTCAACCACCTGGATCCATTGGGTTGTTTGCCCAGCTTTTCAACATGTTCAACAACCAGTTCTCTTGCAACAGACAGTTTGAGAAACTTACCAGTGACCTTTATCATATCACTCAGCAGCCTACTGAAGCGTTGAAAGATTATGTTAACAGGTTCAACAAAGAAGTCTTAGAAATCCCCAACCTACATATGGCAACAGCCGCTGAAGCCTTCAAAATGGGTTTGAAAAAGGATTCTCCAACTCTAGGATGGAGGATATCCGGAATAGGGCGTTAAGATTCATCAGGCTAAAGGAAGATAAAATGCAGCAGACAAAGCTTTCTGACAAGGCATCGACATATGACAGTCCTGACAGAAAGATAGAGACATCTCACTAGAAGCAGAACAGATCCAGACCTTATCACAGAAATGATCACAACAAAATCCACTCTGTGGAAGATGAAGATGATATTGAATGTCCAAAGATTTCTGACTATTATTTCTCTGTTGATGTTTCAGGTATCCTCTGTGCAATGAACAACCTAGGAGACATGGAAAGATGGCCCCGAAAGAATGACAAATCGTCAGGATGGAAAGATAAATCTAAGTGGTGTGCTTACCACGAGGATTTTGGACATCTCACCGAAGATTGTATCGCCTTAAGGAAGGAACTGAGCTATCTACTGTCAAAAGGTTATCTCAAAGAACTTCTCAGCCACCAAAAAAACAAGACGGAGAATAAAGAGCCTGTTCCAACAAGACCACCATCTCCTCCGCCAGTTACTAAGGTAGTCAATGTTATTAGCGGTGGATCTGACATTTGTGGTACTTCTTATTCTGCAGCTAAAAGATTTGCCAAGCAAGCAAAGGATGAAAAACCTGAAAGACTCACGAAGATATCGCAGCTTACAGCTCAAGACGTCGTCTCCTTTGAAGAAGGTGACAGGGATAATATTATGGATCCACATCATGATGCCTTGGTAATTGCACTTCAGATCGCCAACTGCAGAGTAAGGCGTATCCTAGTAGATGGGGGCAGTTCAGTCGACCTTATTATGCTGGGTGCCTTAAAGGAAATGAAGATTCCTAAGTCAAGTATTGTTAGAAGAACTTCAATTCTTGTAGGTTTTAGTTGAGAGACCATACAGTGGGAGAAATAATGCTTTCGGTGTATGTTGAAGGTATCAACTCCATGGAAAGATTTTGTGTGATAGATAGTGCAACATGTTATAATGTGATCTTGGGCAGATAGTGGTTCCACAGGATGAAAGCAGTATCGTCCAGTTATCATCAGTGTGTGAAGATGCCGACACCTTGGGGAGTTGTCAAAATCTACAACAACCAGTAATCTGCTAAAGAATGTTACATGACATCTATGAAGGCGTCGACATCCGTGCGGCAGGCATATCAATTAAATAGAAAGGCACGTGAGGTCTTGGAAGCAAGGGAGCGTGATGTGAAAGAAGTTTTTTGGATCCCTCTAACCCAGATCTCAAGGTGCTGATTGGTCAAGATGTACCAATAGAAATTGAAGAAGAACTTGTCGATCTTTTAAAGAATAGAGTTAAAAGCTTTGCATGGAAACACGAAGATATGACAGGTATAAGTAAGGATGTCATCACCCACAAGCTCAACATAGATCCATCTTTCACGCCAGTACACCATAAAAGAAGAAAGTTTGCACATGAAAGGAATTTGATCATCCAGGAAGAAGTGGATAGGTTGCTTAAAGCGAAGATGATCAGGGAAGTTGAATATCCAAGATGGTTGGTGTTTTGACCAAATTTAATCACTTTGACCTTAAGGATGATAATAGGGCACCATGGAATATGATTATGTAAATTCAAGATAAAGAGATAAAGGAATTAATGAGTAAAGCCCTTGAACAACTTGTTCGCCGGCATAAAACCTCGGAACAATGGAATTTTATTACTATGATAGTCGGAGTGTGAGTTTGAGTACAGAGAGTATTACGAAAATGTGAGTGTTTTGAGTGTGTGTATACATGTGTTGCTATTCTGATTTAAATACTAGAAAAAGTTAACGTAAATAACAGAATTAATGAGATTCCACATCTTGCGCCTAGAATCCCGCTGGAAGTTAAAAAGACCAAGATAGCCGTTTGGAGGAGTATTACGTGCAGTAAAGATAGGTTTCATGTTCTTTGACTTGGTCTCACATTTTTCATAACGGTTCCTAAGAATAGGTTCAAAGTAATGGAGTCCCTTACGTCTTGATAACGTTTCCTGAAAAATATTTACTCAATGGCCAGCAAGTTGTGAACAATCAAGATGTGGACTCAAGATGTTAACTCAGGTTGTTACATCTTGAGTCAAGATGTTAACTCAGGTTGTTACATATTGAGTCAAGTTGTTACATCTTGAGCCAGGTTGTTACATCTTGAGTCAGGTTGTTAACTCAGGTTGAAATGCCAGGATGCTGATTTTTCTACCCCTTAGGGGTGGAAGCGGTTCGGCTCAAACCGCGGTTTGAAGTCGAACCGAGCCAAACCGTGCGGTTTGGCTCGGTTTTTAGACATAAGCGGTTTAGCTCGGTTTGAAAAATTGACAAACCATGTGGTTCAGCTCAGCTTGAGGTTTAACACCTCTAACCGCGGTTTGGAACCGTCAAGCCGAACCGTCAAACTGAGCCATGAGCCGAACCATCAAACCGCGATTCTGACCGTCCTTCAACATAAGCGGTTTACTTGATATTTGTAATGCCTTCAGCTCCGAGCTCTCAAGGCTCAATCAAGGTCAACTATGCTTCGGTGTGCATTGCATAACTTGAACTCCACCCCTTCAAAGCAACTTGTACGGGCCAGTTCTTCACTTCACAGCTGGAGTCATCATGTCGGTTCAAAAAACCCAAGACTTGAGAACTGTTTTGGTATCTTAGAAAATCTAACTGAAACGCTTGACTTGCCAAAGATCAAGAACTCTGCCAAAGGGAAGGTCTTGATGCGAGCCATGTTTGGAGTGAAGGTCGAAACTGTCTTTGTATGTAGCATCTTTGTTGCTGCCTTTTCCAGGTCTGCAAAGAAGATGATCGATTTACAGGTCCCCGAAACATACTTGTGGGTAGCAGTGTTTTATGATGTGCAAACTTTTGTAAATGGTGAAATTAGAAGTTTTACCCAATGATACAAGACAGCATGAACCCCATTGATGATGAAGCATTCCAGAATAATTGTTCTGAGCTAGGGAAGAACACAGAAAATCTTTCAGTAGGATTATATCATCTTACGAACCACGGTTTAGACCGAGCCAAACCGAACCATAGCGGTTTGGCTTAGCTTGGTTTGGAATTTTCCAAACCGATGTTAGCGGTTTGACTTCTAAATTTGGCCAAACCGAGCTAAACCGAACCATTTCCACCCCTACTACCCCTAACAATTGCCCTCGAATTTTTGAAGTTTAAAGAGAATTTAACTTTGAAAATTCAACTTTAACTGCTGTCACCCACTAACAATTAAGCTGAGCAGAGGATGAGATGACGTATGTTGGTTTGGGAGGCTCCAGGCATCAGAGTCATAATGGGATTCTTGAACCGTAAAAAAATTCCTATTAAACCAAGAACTTGAACCTGTCTGTTATTTACCACAAAGGAAGAGAGAGGAAGTCTGCGAGTACAGTGAGTTTGTATTCCTGCATGTAGGAGTCAGTACAAAAAACAATTTGTTTTTATGCTTTAATCAAGTATTTCAATATATGGAGCGTCCCCTAAGACAATTAGTAATTTAGGATGTAATTTGGGATTTTGACATGCCTGTTTGGACATGTTTTGGGTGTTCTGGTTATAATGAACAGTTGAATTTTTAAGCGTAACATGTTGTTGCTACAAATTAGAAATTTTTTGGAAATGTAATAGAGTAGGAATGTGTAGCAAGTTGAAGCTACAATTTTAGAATGAAAAGATGCTTGACCTTTTATTCTTGTGTTCTTTTGGTAACATGTTAATGTTACAACCAATGATTTCAACTTGAGTTTATAATTTTAATTAAGTGCAAGAAGGTAATCAATATGTACATGACACATTGGCCCACCTACAACTTAACTAAAACATGAAAAGCGTGCGCCTAGTCAAAGGTGTAAATAACCTTAATAACTTGAGAAGGATGCATAATCCTTAAACCTTAGAAGGGTGTGTACCTTTACATCTTGATCGTAACTTTGGACCTTTTTTTTGTGTGAATCTGACTCAGCTTGTGGCAACTTGAAGGTCGACTGCATACTGTTTTAGTAACCTTGATTTTTCAGCAAGCTGAAACATCACCTTGTTATCTAGGGTTATTTTGCAACATGAACTAAGCATGTTGATCATGTCATCTTGAATATAAACCTTAAGTTACCTTGCAAGATGGGAACATGTTAGGGGTGGATGTTAGCTTAGCTAACACCCCTCCGATGCTTAAGTCAGTAGGAGTTTGAAAAATATAAATCTAATTGAAATAACATAATTGAAATAAAGCAAAGTAAATTATACCTGATTCTCGGAATTGAATGGACAAGCTACAACTTACATGAAGTATAACTTGAGGTGGATTGTATTCCAACTTCTTGGAACACTCGTGCCATCTAAGGTTGATAGTCTATATGCCCCATTTCCTGCTTCTGCATCAACTTGTCCTCTTCCAACCTGATGAACTTTATTGCCCTTGTTACATCTTGAGTCAGGTTGTTACATCTTGAGCCAGGTTGTTACATCTTGAGTCAGGTTGTTAACTCAGGTTGAAATGCCAGGATGCTGATTTTTCTACCCCAAACAGTTGGTAAATGTAGTAATAGTTGAAAAAAGAAATGGCAAGTGGAGAGTTTGCATCGACTTCAGGATCTGAACAAAGCTTGTCCTAAAGATCCTTTCCCTTTGCCGCACATCGACACCCTAGTTGATTCCACCTCTGGACACGATATCTTGACGTTCATGGATGCATCTTCAGGATTTCAGCAGATCCAGATGGAGTCGTCTGACCAGGAAGACACCGCCTTTATAACTTCTACAGGTATATATTGTTATATTACAATGCCTTTTGGATTAAGAAATGCAGGTGCAACATACTAGAGACTAGTCAACATGATGTTCAAAGATCAGATTGGGGACACCATGGAAGTGTACATCGACGATATGGTAATAAAATCTAAGAAAGCTGAGGACCATGTACGAGATCTCACTCAAGCCTTCAAAATCTTGGACGGCTTCAACATGAAATTGAATCCAACAAAGTGCAACTTTAGCATAAAATCTGGCAAGTTCTTAGGGTATATGGTGACACAAAGGGGGATAGAGGCAAGCCTGGAGCAGATCAGAGCCATCATCAACTTGACGTCACCTCAATCTGTTAAAGATGTACAGAGATTGACAGGCAAAGTAGCAGCCCTAAATAGGTTCATTTCCATATTCTTAGACAGATGTAAGCCGTTCTATGACATCCTGAAAAAAATAGCAGATTTGAATGGACGGAACAACACGAACAAGCCTTTCAAGAATTGAAGCACTACATGTTGACACCTCCCCTACTCACAAAGCCACAATAAGGTGAACCATTATATGCTTACTTAGCCGTGTCAGAAGCTGCAATTAGTGCCGTCTTGGTCCGAGAACAAGATGGCATCCATCAGCCGATTTATTATGTAAGTAAAACACTTCTTGATGCTGAAACTAGGTACTCATATCTTGAAAAGTTAATTCTAGCTTTAATTACCGCTTCAGTTAAATTAAGGCATAATTTTGAAACTCATATTATCTATATTCGTACTAACTATCCAATCAAGAATGTTATGAGAAAGACAGAAATCTCAGGTAGGATGGCCATTCAGCTTAGCACTTACGATATTAGGTATGAACCAAGGACATCAATAAAATCACAAGCACTTGCAGAATTTGTGGCAGACTTCAGTCCATGTATGCAACCAGAAGTAGAATTGGAAGTCCAACAGCTTCAAGATGGTGAAGATGAACACTATATACAGATGGTGCATCAAACATGAGGGGGGCAGGTCTAGGAGTTGTCCTGAAGTAGCCACAAGGGGACATCATACCCCAGGCCATCAGTTGTGATTTTAAAGCTACAAACAATGAAGCAGATTACGAGGCCTTGATTGTGGGCCTAACCGGGGCTCTAGATTTTAACATCAAGGCAATCCAGGTATATAGTGATTAACTGTTATTAGTTAACCATTTCAATGATTCCTATGCAGCAAAGAATGCCAAGATGACATCATATCTGGGAATCATGAAAATTTTGGCAAGCAAATTCCAGGTCTTTTCCTTAGAACAAGTACCCGAGAGGAGAACTCTCAAGCAGATGCCTTAGCTAATCTTGGATCAGCCTTCAAGAGCCTATCTCAAACCAACATACCAATCATTCATGTCAACATCCCGACTGTGGAAAGATTGGAACTCTTCAGCATAGACGATGACATCTCGGAGAGTCAGACTTAGACATCTTGGACTTCTCCAATAATTAAATATCTTCAAAGTGGTACCTTCCCCACCGAAGAGAAGAATGCTAAAGCATTCAGGGTAAGGATTCAAGATATTTGTTAATAGATAATGTGTTGTTTAAGAAATCTTTTACAGGTCCATACCTAAGATGTCTAGAACCCGATAAAGCAAATGAAGTTCTTAAGGAATTACATGAAGGATTGTGTGGAAATCATTCCGGGGGTAGAAGCTTGTACAAAAATCTCTAAGGATGGGATACTTCTGGCCGACAATGTGTCAGGATGCTACCGACTACACCAAGAAATGTGATTCCTGCCAGAAGCATGGTGACATCTTACATTAGCCTACTGAGTTACTCCATCCTATCCTCTCCCCTTAACCATTCATGACTTGGGGAATGGTTATAGTAGGTAAATTTCCTAAGGCACCTGGAGGAAAAGTCTTCTTACTCGCAATGACAAATTACTTCTCAAAATGGGTTGAAGCCGAAGCCTACGTCTAAATCCGCGACAAAGAAGTTATCTCCTTCATAAAAAAGAACAACAGGTTTGGTATCCCATCCGAGATAATATGTGATAACAGTTCTCAATTCATCAGCAAGAAGAAACAAGACTTTCTCACAAGATGGGGGATCAAGATAGTGACATCTTCGCCAGTACATCCTCAAGCTAACAGACAGGTAGAATCAAGTAACAAAATCATCATCAACAACTTAAAGAAGAGGCTAAATCAGAAGAAGGTAAGATGGGCAGAAGAATTACCACTTGTCCTCTGGGCAGATAGAACAATGCCTAAGAACGCAACAGGCCAGACTCCATACTCCTTGGTCTTTGGGGCAGAAGTTGTCATCCCTGTAGAAGTCGTCGTCCATACTGCCCGATATGGGTTGTTGACATCTGACCAAAATGATGCCAACCTAACCTATGATTTGGATACCATTGATGAATTAAGGGATCTAGCTAAGGTCAGAATGGCAGCATATCAACAAAGAATTGATAAGTCCTATAACAAGAATGTCAGGTTGAGGAAATTCCAAGTTGGTAATTTAGTACTACGCAAAGTCTTTTAGAATACGAGAGAACTCAATGCTGGGAAATTGGATCCTAAATGGGAAGTTTCGTATTTGATAGATGCTGAAGTAGGAAAGGGAGCATATTGGTTATCAACCCTAGATGGTACAAGGGTTCCGAGAAATTGGAATGCAATCCACCTCAAGTCATATTTCATGTAAGTCGTAGCATATCAATTCAATTAAAAAATAAGGTATGCATTTATTTGCTATATTTCCATTAAATTATTTCAATTTGGTTCATTTTTGGAATTCTTACTAACTTAAGCATCGGAGGGGTGTTATCTAAGCTAACACCCAACCCTAACATGTTTCTGTTTTGCAAGAAAACTCGAAACATTCAAACAGGTCACGATGCTTCATATGTTGATTTGGATTACGAAAAAACTCAAGATGTCGACATCATTACACGTAGACGACATCTTAAGGTAATAGGTCATGTGAATCAACCTTTATTACTCAATAAACATTTCTTTATTTCCCTTTTTAATAAATAAATTTCCGCAAAATTTATTTCTTTTTCTTTCATTAAATAAAAGTGACATTAGTCAAGATGTCAAACACTCTCATCGTGTCATCGTTTTGCAAGATATTACCATTTTGGAACTTCAAGATCTTATGAGAACAACCGTTTGAGACTGGCCATCTCATCTTAAGTTCAAGGTACTTAATCCCTTCAAAGGTTTAAAGAAATTACTTTCTTTCGTTTCATTAAGGTTTGTACACCTCGCCTGGAGGGCACGATGTCATCCTTGGTTAGGGTGTGGGATGGGCCCGTATGTTTTATATATACGAATTACCCATTTCCACTCAATCAAAGTGTTTGACCAAAGAATTTTTACAAATTGGTCATGACATATACGTGTCATCTAAGAACAAAAGGTTTTTGGCATTAACATGTCAACAAAGCACAAGCAAGGATTTCTACATCCAACACAAGGCAACAACATCTTCAAACATTTTCATTACCATATAAAACTAACCATACCAGAAAGAGTTATCAAAAACACCTTAGCCAAATACTTTCTTACTTACCCTAGCAAATACCTAAGTGTTGAACCAACGCAACACTTAAACAGCAAATTGTTTTCAGCCCTTATGGACCATTACATCCATTACTTCTAAAAAAACCAAAAACCATAAATTGTTTTTACAAACCATCCCGGGACACAGCCCGTAAAAACCAAGTTCAAGAACAAATTTAAAAACATCTTCACTTGTTGGGTATCGTCACTGGTGGTGCCTCTCCTTCCTTCATGTCTTCATTCTTCAAACCTGATGACACTTCCCCTGCCTCTGCTGCTTTTCCAGAAAGATCCTTGAGGATGACACGTTGTTTCTCAATATCCCACTCAACATGCTTGCCATTCAGAAATTCTTCCATCATTTGTATCTTGATTTCGACCATGCTTTTAGCCGCAGACGTCATGAGACCATTCTTAAGATCCTCAATCTCTTACACATGAACATCCTGGTGAAGACATCCCCTTCATCAGACTCTCTACCTCATTGTTCAGATCATCAACCTTCTTCTCTAAACTTTCCTTCTCCTCCTTCAGTCGCTTCTTTAGATGCAACATATCAAGCACAAGCTTCATATTCTTTTTCTCTAAAGCAGCCGTCTGAGTCTCCACTGCTCCAAAAGCCTATAAGTCAAAACCTGTTAGTGACCCAATACCAATTGAAATTTCTAAATACTATGAAAGAAAAGTTAGACTTACATCAGATGCCACTGCAAAAAACTTCTTCTTGTGTCTTCGAAATCCATCTCTTCAAAAACCCCTACTTCCACAAATTCGTTATTTCTCTTCTTAAGTCTAGCACCCACATATCCTGTATCACCTTCCTTTTTAGTACAACAGGCAGCTTGTTAGATTGAGCTTTTCTGACAAAATTCTGCAAATCCTTAAGAGAAAAGCCAGTGGCCGATTTGGACACTGGCACCAAATATTCAAACAAATTAAATGAGTACAAATCTACCAAGATAATGCAATCCTAAAGAGATAATGCAATCCTAAAGAAGAATGAGGAAATGATTATACCGGTCGGCATCTCTACAGAAGACAACACCTCAAAATTTTCTTGATCCTTCTCAATAATTATTCCTACTTCCAAAGGCCTAAATGATCTCTTCTCTTCAGAAAGCTCCAGCAACTTCTTTACTTTAACCTCTGTGTCCGCCGAATATGGAAATAACTCTGCCCACTTGATAGCTACAAAAACAGAGAAGGAAAATTATGGATTCAGTCAAGACAGAAGAATATTAACTTGGGATTTAAGAGAGATACCTTCACTATTCCACCTTGTTGTTAAACCATCACCATCCGCCAAAGAACTTTTTTCTACAAAAAAATATCTTGCTCTCCAACCCCTATCATTTACAGACACTTTCTCAAACAAAGATTTTTTCCCAGTTCTTGTTTTCAAATATATTATGTAGAACCGAAAGTTTGAAGATCATAGACTGACGCCAACTCGCTCAAACCTATCTCTAATCCATATTCCCTATTTACCTTCAAGACACAAGCAAAGATCCGACAAACCATAGGCATTGCTTGAACAAAGGCTAAATTGGTTTTTTGAAAAAATTTAGTGACCAACAGTGGAAAGGGATAAGAGAAACCAAGAGTAAAAGGGTATTCATAAAAGCAGATCCAATTTGGGGAAATGAAATCGGCTTTGACAGAAACATCAAAAGGACGGAAACGGGTGATTTCTGGAAAACACTTGTGATTTTTCAAAGACTCGATGTGCACATTGTTAAAAACACAGACTTCTTCATCCGGACTCACTATCAAACCCTCACATGTGAACTCACTATCATTGCTAGGGCTCAAAGAACTTATAGACACAAATTCTCTTTTGGATTTTGACCATTTTGTTTTCCCCATGGAAAGAAATTAGAAAGAGAAAGGGAAAGAAATTACCTCAATTATCTCAGCCGCTGAAACAGGAAAGAGATGGAGATGACGAAAGAAGAAGAGGACTCAGTTAATAAACCCTAACCGCCCACTATCCTTGAAGAAATTGCACATTCATTGCCTAGGGACTCTACTACTCTCACACGTCTCATCAAGTCATACAAGTAAAACCGTCAGGGTTAAAACATTGATAAGAAACTTACCCTTTTATCTTCTTTAAAGGATAAGTTTGGGGGAAATTATTATGAGTAAAATCTCGGATAACGACATCATGAACTTAACCATCATGTCAACATCTTGGCTCCTGCAATTAAGGTAAAATAATTATTTTATTATTTGTATTAAATATCATTTTTACAGGATAAACAACAGAAAAAAGGTGCTATGTGGACTCTTCTCAACAGAATAGAAGACCGAGTCAAGGCTCAAGATAGGAGACCGAAATTTTAGGAAGTTAGTTACAACATGTGTAAAAGAACTAGGAGGCCGGAACACATACACACAACTCACACATTCTCTCTGATATTCCGCCATAGCTCACCACCAATTGTAACTCATTGCTCGTTAATACAACCGTTCAGGAAGATACACTACAAGAAAATTGATCTTTCGCGACGTCCAAAAGTTGTCGCGTAAACCCTTAGAGCCGTCGCGGAAGGTTAACGCGACGGGAAAAACCGTCGCAATGGCAATCGCGTAAAGCCTTGTCGCGAAAAGATAAGGTGACTGAAAAAGTCGTCGCCTTTGTCAATTATTTTTCGCGATTGCTTTTTCCATCGCGTAAGAGTTTTTTTAAATTTTATTTATTTAATTATTTTAATTACATTTGCAATCGCCTTAGCTCAGCAAAGGAGACGACAAATTCAATCGCCTTAGGTTTTAAAGAAGGAGACGGCAAATGCAATCGCCTTAGATTTTGAAAAAGGAGACGGCAAATGCAATCGCCTTAGGTTTTAAAAAGGAGACGGCAAATGCAATCGCCTTAGGTTTTAAAAAGGGAGACGGCAAATGCAATCACCTTAGGTTTTGAAAAGGAGACGGCAAATGCAATCGCCTTAGGTTTTGAAAAGGAGACGGCAAATGCAATCGCAAATATCAATGCAAAAACAATATAAGACAGATTTTGCAATCGCGTAAACTCACTGCTTATTTATATAAAATATTTTTCTCCTAAAAATAATGATGATTAATATTCAAAATAATACTATTAATTGATACATAAATAATAATAACTAGTAAATATATGCTTGAAATTAATGTATGCTCAATGCTTTACAGTTGAAATTAAACAAAATGACTAAAAGCTGTGTACAAATATTTAAGAACATATAATTGAAAGTTGCAAAATCTTTGTAAAATTTATCTGCAATGGAAAAATCATTGTGACATCTCTGTTCTCTGAAGCATGTCTTCTTGATGTTGCAACTATCTCAAGTTTCTTGGACTTAAACATCATCATCACCTTCAAAATTGCATTAGCATTCTCTTCAATAGTTTGTGCAACGGATCCGGCTCACTTTTCATCTTCTGGAACCACAGTCTTCATCTTTGCCCCAACGATTAGTTTGGCACGCTTGCAGCCATGAAGTCAAACGCTCATCTATCAACTAATGGATTCCAGCACTTGTCCCACCAAAAAGCATTTACCAAATCCCATTATCCTATAAACAAAAATAATAGTACTAAAGCGAACTGCTATATACTCCATTGCACCTTCCTCCTTCTCTTTTGATTTAAATCACAATTCATTGTTTTTTCACCAAAACAATGTGTTTGTATATAAATTTTTTATTTAAATAAAAACCTAAAAGGTAACCTGAAACAACTAATTTCTATTTTACATAATCATTTTGTAAAGCAAGAAATAACAAATAACATAGAAATTGACACTCATTTTCCAGAATCAATTCCTGTAATGACCCGAATTTTTTTTTAAGTATTATTTTAATTAGAAAATAAAAATAATACTTATTTATTTGTTTTGGACATGGACTTATTTAAGTGGTCCAAGTTGATAAATTGTTAAGTGGGCTTTGTAGGGAATCCAAAACCCAATAAGATTATGAAAACCTTTTTCCTAAATGGGCTATTAAAAATAAACCCACACTATTTAAACTAAAAGCCTTCTCAATTTTTCCCATAATCCTCATAATTCATAAAAGAGAAAAAAAATAAAACCCTAATTGCATCGAGGCGGCTGTCGAAGAGGAGGGAGGGGAAAACTAGGGTTTTTTCAACTTTTCTTTTGAAGATCATCTTTGATTCAAGGTATTAAATCAATTCCCTTGTATTTAAAATTGATAAATCTTAGTTTTCAATGTTAGATTACTAATCTATGCTTAAACTAGGGTTTAAATTTTTATGAGTATGAATGTATTATAGCATGTAAAATCTAGATCCTATCAATGATTATTGAAATAGGATTTGAGGATGGATTAATGGATTTTGATCTAGGTTTTTTCATACCAAAAGAATTAAAACAAATTAAATATTTTGTGTGTGTTTATGTGTGTGTGCCGTGTATGTGTGTGTGTGTTGTGTAAATATTTTTGATGTTAAAACTTGGTTACAAAATTGTTTTGAGTAAATATTTTAATGTCAAAAAGGTTTGATTTTGAGTAAAAGTATTTTTGGTTAAAAAGCTAACAAAAGGTTAAAAAGCTAAAAATCAGTTTTCAAAAGCCTATTGACCAAACTGTAAAATCTGAAAACTAGGGATCAAACTGTAAATTCGGAAAGTTGAGGGACTGTTTTGTAAAATTTGAAAGTTGAGGGACTGTTTTGTAAAATCTGAAAGTTAAGGGACTGTTTTGCAAATTTCTGCAAGTTAAAGGACTTCTTTGTATTTTTTAGAAAGTTAAAGGACCTTTATGGGAATAAAAAACAGTCCCTCAACTTTCTGGAATACGCTCCTATCCGCGCGGATAGGGTTGCAAGGGTCAAAATGACCCTTTTGCCCTTTAAAAATCCGGGACTCTGCAGTTTAGTCCCAAACTTGACAAAGTTAACCAAAGTTAACCAAAGTCAACCCCCTTTCAAGGAAATCATTCCCGACAGTCAAACGTAAGACCGATTTTCCCGAGAAAGATAACGGAATCCCGTATCTTTCATCAAAATCATTCAACGGCAGTCAAACGTAAGACCGATTTCCCCGAGAAAGATAACGGAATCCCGTTTCTTTCATCAAAATCATTCGACGGCAGTAAAACGTAAGTCCGATCTCCCCGAGAAAGATAACGGGATCCTGTATCTTTCATCAAAATCATTCGACTAGCAAAGTAAACGTAAGACCGATTTCCCGAGAAAGATAACGAGATCTCGTATCTTTCATCAAAATCATCAAACTCGAACAAACGTAAGACCGATCTCCCTGAGAAAGATAACGAGATCCCGTATCTTTCATCAAAATTACCCCCGGCAGTAAAACGTAAGACCGATTTCCCCTACAAATACGTCCGATTTTTCCCCAGCAAAGGCTAACGAAATCCCCAGCGAAGCTAACTAATCCCAAAAGCCAACGGAATCTCGAGTAGATTTCGAACTACGAAAGGGCTTGATTCCCACTAGGGATACGTAGGTAGCCTATCATTAGGTCCAGCCCCCCGACCAAAACGGTCACCCTCTTCTTCGGCAGCAGACGAAGTCCACCGAAAGGCCTTTTCAAATTAAGGTTCGAGGCACCTAAAACGCCATCATCATCCAGGTCCGAGGCACCTAAAACGCCATCATCATCAAGGTCCGAGGCACCTAAAAAGCCATCACCATCCAGGTTCGAGGCACCTAAAACGCCATCATCAAGGTCCGAGGCACCTAAAACGCCATCATCATCCAGGTCCGAGGCACCTAAAACGCCATCATCATCCAGGTCCGAGGCACCTAAAAAGCCATCACCATCCAGGTTCGAGGCACCTAAAACGCCATCATCACCCAGGTCAGAGGCACCTAAAATGCCATCATCAAGGTTCGAGGCACCTAAAACGCCATCTTCAAGGCTCGAGGCACCTGAAATGCCCTCATCAAGGTTCGAGGCAACTAAAACGTCATCTCCAAGGTTCGAGGCACCTAAAACGCCATCTCCAAGGTTCGAGGCACCTAAGACGCTATCACACACAACACTAGGAAAACGATAAATCACAATCATCCCCAGCAGAGCGGATAGCCATCAGACCGAAAATGGTCATTCCTATCCCCAGTAGAGCGGATAGCCATCAGACCAAAAATGGTCATCTCTTATCCCCAATGAGTTTCTCTCCGGCCAAAGAACCGAAGAACTCGCTCATCAGGTTAGAGGCACCTAAAACGCCATCATCTCCAGGGTCAAAGACCCGAACTACGACTGGCTTGATTCCCATTCGGGATACGTAGGTAGCCTATTAAATAGGTTCAGCCACCCGATCACTCGATCATCCCGCCAAATATGGAGCCTTACTCTTATCGACGACCCCGCTTCCTTGAAGCGCCGTCGCCGAGGGGCTACTGTAAGTGCTCCAATTTGAGCTTGTTAGAATTTTCGTTAGAAAATTAACGAAAGTTATAACATTTCTAACAATTCCTAACATTCCTAACATTTCTAACCAAGTAAGGGTAGATTAGGGATTGCCAAAAAAAGATAAACCAAGGAAAGGAATCAAAAAAGCAAAAGAAATAAGAAAAACCAAAAAAGAAATGGCTGGAAACAAAAACTGGCTGATTAATTTGAATTTTGAAAAGATTATTCCTTGTGTCCAAAGCCTGGAGCTGCATTTAATGAACAGTGCACGCCACCAACCCTATCCGCGCGGATGACTTTGTAATTTTCAGAGGGCTATAAATTAAGCCCTCCAGTCACAAAAATAAAGAGGAAGAACACAATTCACAGTTGCACCTTGGCGAAAATACTTGAGAAAATAGTGAGAATTCCCTTGAATTGTCACTCTTTTCTCTTGATTATCTTCCCAAATCTCACTCACTCACCATCATATTCAAAGCCTCAAACACTCATACATTCAAGCCAAAGCTCCAAAACACAAAGAAGATAGGTATAACCTCCCTCTTCTTACCCTAAATCTCTCATCCATGCATGCATTTTCAAGCTACAAAATGTAGTTCATTCATCTTCTTGTCTTAGATCCAAGAAGATCACCATGAAAGTTCATCTCCATGGATGATCTTCTACAAGGATCAACATTATTTTCAAGTTCTCTTACTTTCTTGCAAAGAAAACACATTTTCAAAACCCTAAAAACCATTTTCAAGCATCAAATCTCATTTTCAAAGGATAAAATTCCCCTTCCCAAGCAAATGAAGTGCTTAGTCCTAATGTACCCCAAGGATGGTTTGGTATAGTTGATTCACCACTAAAATGTCAAGTGATCATTAACCAAAACCTAGGGAAATGGGGACAAGCATGGATGCAAAAAACCCCCTTTAAAATCATATTTTCTTTCTTGAGAAGTTGCTGTCCAGTAGCAATTTTCCAAGACCCCAATCAATTGTATTAATTTTTGGACACAGATAAACTTGGAATTTGGTGTTGACTACAAAACACTTTTTGTAGCCAACATCCAGAGATTTCCATACATATTTTTACTTTATTTTTTGGGTGAGTAAAACTCCTCTTTTCAAATTTTATTTTAGAGGCCAGTTCATCAGCTTCTGGAAATCCAGATTGCATATCTAAGATTTCCAGAAGGTTTTGACCCCTCAAATCTTCTCCAAAATGGAAAATTACTTCGCACAAATCTTATTTATGGTGTCTGGAACAACTTTCATTCTCTGAGTTTATCCAGATTATGAAGTTTTAAGACCCTTGAATCCATTTCAAAATCAAAGGTCCACTGCCTTTTTCATTCTGGCAGAAGTGACTCTCAACTTCAAAAGGTCTTTTGAGTACCAAATCTCAACCCAAAAATCTTACAAAAAATCATGGGATCAGTTTAAAGTCTTAAAAAGAATCCCCAATTTTTACTTTTCTGAGTTTCAACTTTTTTTGGCCAAAACACACACACACACAAATGATTTTCAGCTTGGAAGACTCGTTTTACGAGGCATTCCGGGTGCACACTAACGTCCTTCCCGGCGTGTAACATGACCTCCGAACCCAAATCTCTAATCTCAGGCATTTTTCAAAGTTTTGGCCCTTAAAACAAAAATGGCGTGGCGACTCCGTTCTTTTTCCGGTTTTATTTGGTTTTTTCAAAGAAACGCAAAAAATCGAATTTTTCCCGCGAATGGCACATCATCACAGTGGCGACTCCGCTGGGGATAATCAAGCTTTTTCTAAAAAAATGATATTTGGTATATCGGTGGAAACCATTAAACTTCCCGTTATCGCCTCCTAACACGAGTCGGGGATAAATTGTGGTTTAACAATCCCACGTACCGGTATCATTGTTTTCAAAAAAAAAAAAAGCTTTTGAGGGTCAAGCTTCCGTCCCGGCTTTAAAAATCATTTGTGTGTGTGTGTTGATTTTTGCACATTTTTCGTGTTGTTTTGGCCTCCTCGGAAAAAAGTCAAAATTTTGACTGTCGGAATCATGTCCCTAACTGTCGGAATTTTCGTGCTTATATGCTTATGTGTTCATTAAATTTCAAAAAAAAAAAATTCAAAAAAAAAAAACTTTCAAAAAAAAAAGATTTTCAAAAAAAAAAAAAAATTCAAAAAAAATCATGCATCATATTTTTAAGACACATGAAAAATTTCTATTTTACTCAGAAAAAGAAAATAGACTGCTTGCACACTACGCGCACGTGACCGTACACTGCACACTACGTCCCTAACCCGGGGAAATCCTTGTCGCGGCCCGTTTGGTCTTATTACGCCTCTCGGTGCAAGCACAGGACTACCCAAACATCCCATGGAGCCTCGTGTCGACCATGCACTTGTCCGTGACACACTTTGTCCGAGACCCGGTTGGTTTTTAGTCTGGTTTGTGTCATGCCCTGTCTGTGTATAGACCTTTCCTTTCAAGCCTTTGTCGGCATACCGACTCAATATCTTTCGGGGACCCTAAACAGTCGAAGTCATGCCGGTTTTCCGCCGCAGACTTTGACCAAGATATTGACCGGCGCCTTGACTTCGGCTCTGACTGGCACAAATTATACACTGACTCCCAGCATTGACACTTTGTCATCAAGGATTAATGATTATTCCATGCCTAATTACGGCCTAATTGACGACAAGTCAAGATCAATCGTGGACATTTATCAGTCCAAATCATGCCGACTTTTTTGTCGAGCCCTCGGACATGATCTTGACTTTGACGTCAGCTTTGTCCGTAATTTGCATCGAATGCTCGTTAAGACTCGATTATCCGCCAGACTTTTAGGATCGTTTTTCTTTCGGTCGGTGGGACCCGCTTGCCCTATAGGACCCTCGCCGGGCCGTCCACCCCGGGAGGTCGAAATACGAGGTGGAATACGAGGGGCTTATAGACGTAGTGACGGGGCCCACTGATCCAGGATCCAGAGTAGTTTGTGAAAAAAGAAGAGCAATCTTTTCCAACCGACTAGGTTAATAAAACATGTTTTAAGTAAACGTGAACAAATAACTGCATGTTGCATGAGCCCAAAGCCCAAACACCTACCCTCCTTCATTCCCAGACATCTGAACCCTCGTGCCTTTTCCCCATGACTCCTCACAAAGGTTGGTTCCGGACACCGGGACATCGTTTGATTAGTTGGGAAGAGTCAAGCGCGTCATCGGCTTCGCCGTTTGTTCCGACTCCGGGTTTGAATGTGCACGTCGGCCCGGTAATGATGGGGACAACGTCACTCCGCCTCCGGGACCCCTCGGACGGAACAACGGTGGAATCGGTTAGCGAGACGAGATGAGGTTACGACAGAAGCACGGTGAATAGCCTTATGGAGGCTATTAAGAGCCAAGGTTTGGCCGCCGGCCTCAATCCCGATGGCACCTTCACCGTGGAAGAAGACGAGGATGCCAATCCCACTCTCGGTCGCCCGATTACTCCAGGATGCCACCACCCACCTCCTATGGTACCATTACGAGAACCCATGCTCCTCGGACTTCGGGTCGGCCCGGCTCCCCAACCACGAGACCACCGAATCCATGCGGCCGACGGCCTGAAATCGGTTCACGAGTCCTCGGTGGGGACAAAGCGCCTGGAATGTCTTCTCATGGTTGGGGATATCTCGGAATGCCCCAACAAATTGGAATGCCACCTCGGTTCGAAACCGATCAATCCGGACCTTCACGCCAACAGCCACAGTTCGGAATGCCGCCACAGCTTGGTTCTGGGCCACAATCAGGAGCCCCTCCTCAGAATAATACTAGTTCAGCTGCTCCTCACACAAATCCGTTCCTCACTCAGACTTCTATGGGTTACCAAGCCTCAATCCCGGTGTCATCCGAATCACCAGGACCGCAGTACCCCCCGGGTTATACACCCTCGCCTCGGCCCGGCCATGCATTTCAACGATCGGGGACGGCGGCACACCTAAGCCTACTTATGGGCCCCACTCTGGAAATCCAAGCTATCCGGCTACAGCAGGACTGCCTCCACCCACTTTGCCGGTTGAAAATCCACAGCAAGCCGCAAGGTTCTATCCTTTTGCTCAGGGTCCTATTCATGCTCCCCAGTGTAACTCAGCCCAAGGACAGGTTTTCACCTACATCCCCGGATCGGCCGTTCCCTCCACCAGTCTGCCGCCAGTGGTAGCTCCTCTCTCTAGCACAACCACTAGCTTGAATGCCATGGCTCCGCCACAAGACCCTCATCTGGCCTGGTTCATGGAACAACACAAGGAAATGAAAGTGCAGATCGCTAAATTGACTGCCAAGAAGTCTGCCTTCCGGCCTACAGACCCGGACTCCATTGTTCCTCTGCCCCACAAATTCGTGATGCCTAATCTGGATCTCTTTGATGGTACTGCATGCCCGAAAACCCATTTGGACACATATACCTTGGCGATGAAGGCCAAAGGGTGCACCAATCAGCAGTTAGCTGACTATTTCAGTCTTTCTTTGAAGTCCAGTGCCTTAAAATGGTTCTTCCGTTTGAAACCTGAAGTGGGAAACAAACAGGGTTGACCTACAAACAACAGTGCAGCGTCCTGATGAGAATGTTGGGGACTTTTACAAGCGGTGGAATCTGAAACTCAGCGAAATGGCCATCCCTCCTTCCGAAGAGGAACAACTGGACATCTTCTAGTCATGTCTGAAACCGCATCTGAGAGCCTCCCTCAGTCACTTCCCGTACTCAGACTTACGAGCCATGGTTAACTCTGCAGCCAAGTTTGAAAAGGCTTACAATCAGCAACCGGCTGCTGCACCTGCCTACAGATATCGGGCTCCTCCTGCAAACACTGCCCCTGCCCCTGCTAAAGGCAAAGAGATGATTAACTATGCGGGACAGGAATGCAATAACACAACTCCTTTCGCTCCCAGAAAACCAGTCGAGCCCAGGCCACGGGTCATGAACCTCGAAAACTTTGGAATGCCTCTGAATGACATCTTTAGGAGACTGGTGAAGGAAGGCTTGTTGCGGCCTTTGGAGAATTTCCAACCCAGAAATCCGAATGCTCCCGTGGATACTACAAAGTATTGCGCTTTTCATCAAGCCCATGGACATCTAACAGATAACTGCTTTACTCTGAAAAAGGCAATCCAGGGGCTGATAGAGCAAGGAAAGTTGGAAGGCCCCGAAGGGCCTAATACAGTCAAAAATCCTCTGCCAAGGAACCATAATCAGGTAAATATGATTGAATGTGGAGAACCCTCGCATGCCCGGGAAGGTGCTGATGAAGGTCCCCAAATACCCATGGCCAACCTCGTCGAGGATCCTGAGTTCGGATTCCCCCTCAGCCTTGAGGATATCGAACGAATCAACCCATCTTGGTCTCATGTCAGAGACTCCTTGCAAGAATATGAGGCCCGCTATTTCTCGGATGAAGGGAAGGCCAATACCGAAGAACTGGGGCTGTTCCGGTCAAAACATGAGTGAACCATTTACACAAGATGGCTAGAACAGTCAAGAAAAATTGAACAAGAAAGCTTCAGACGGGCGCCTGTACTGGGGCTTATTAGCAAAGAAGCCGAAGAACATCTGGAGCTAGTACACTTCTGCAAGTTGGCTTTGGGAAAGGCCGAATGCGATCCCGAAGGCAGTGAAACTGAAGAATCAGAGGAGGAAGAATCCTTCTACATTCTACCTGGTGTCAAATACGTGCCACCCCCTCTCACTCTTCCCCCGCAGTTTCTGGGTGGAGAAGCCGAATCGCAATTACCACTTCCGGGAATGGGAGCATATGACAATTTCTGCGGCTGCACGCACCCATATTCCCCTAACGGGTTTGATCGGCGTTCCCTCTCAGCCGAAATCCCGGTAGTATGGGAAGATGATTCCGACGACAGCGACGACGATGATGATGATGAGAGCGAAGAGTCAACTGAGGTCCCAAATCCGGAATCAATCTGGAACAATCATGCCGAAAATGAGCCCATGGGAGCCAGACACAATGGTTGGTTGTCAGCAAGCGACGACGAAGAAACTTCGGAAGACGAATATGAAACCGAGGACATGAAGGCCATGAAGTTTCCTGGGTCTGAGCACGTGGATGTCTTAGAGTTCAACACTGCCTACCATGCTTTGGGGAAAGGGTTTTCAGGCGTCCGATCCAGGCTGATAGTCGAAGATCTGATAGAGAGAGGGAAACTAACTCCCATCCGCCCAAATGAGAAAATAACCATGGTCAGATCAAATCCACCCCGGAACAAAGTAACGCTCCTCGTCAGAGTTACCCAAGAAGAGGTCACCTTCCCCGAATGTATGTCAGCTCTCAGAGAAGTCCTAGAAACTGGCATGATACCGGATGCACCTCCCACACAAAGTGCTATAATCATTTCCAGCTCTGAGTATTACAGAAAGGAACCAGAATGGTTGCACTATACCGGGGATGAGATCGAAAAGCCGCCGAGCCCCGACAATAGCGACTCTTGTTGTATGATAACTATGAGCAAGGCAGGCTATGAGAGTGAATCGGAAGACGCCCTAGCCCTGTGGGCCATCCAGGGGGCAACAACACAACCCCAGACTCAAAAGCCTGTGACTTGGGAAGCAGTTATAAGGGCCGCCCAGGAAGGGGCTAGTACAGCTCAGCCCCTCACCGTTGCTAGACTCCGTCAGAACCAGTGGCCGATAGCCAAAAAGGCTCCCCCGTTGACCTTAGCAGCATTGAAGAAATCCAGTCAAGAAGCAACCGATGAGGAAGTTAACCTGTTGACCCGATCCGGGCAAATCTTCCAAGGGAATCCTAAAACAGATAAGAAGGCCACAGATCAAGCACCCGAGGAGAACCGCCGCCCTTATGCTAAGACAGCCGAAACTCCAGACCCCGAAAAAGAGGATCCCGTGCTCACCCAGTTGAAGCAAACACAGGCCAACATCTCTCTGTGGTCCCTGCTCACCTCATCCTATCCCCACAAGCTAAAGCTGGAAGAAAGCCTGGCCCGCACTCTAGTCCCTATTGATGCTACTCCCGATGACGTGGTACAGCTGATTGGAAACATCCACTACGGGAACATAATCACTTTCACAGATCTCGACCTCCCTCAATTTGGGGCTGATCATAACGAGCCTCTCTTCATCACAGTCCAATTGGATGAACGACGCCTCCCTCGGGTCCTGGTTGATAATGGATCCGGAATGAACATTCTTCCGACAAAGATCATGAGCCTTCTTGATATCAAGACTACAGACTTGAAGCCTTCCTCCCTCACAGTCAAGGCTTACGACTCGACATCCCGAGCAGTCCTTGGAGTTGCTACCTTGGACCTCTGGTTTGGACAGAAATTGATACCTGTGGAATTCCAGGTTATTGACATCCCGATCACTTTTAATGCCTTATTGGGAAGACCTTGGCTGCATCAGGTCAAGGGGGTCGCCTCAAGCCTCCACCAGTGTGTGAAATTCATTTCGAATGGGGACCTGACAACCATTTATGGGGATTTAGTCACCTTGGAGGGCACAGATACAGGTGGAATACCTATTTTGGAAATCAAACATGACGAGGAAGGTCTCATGCTAACTGGCTTCACGGTCGAGCCTCCCAAAGCCCAAGTGTGCAACATAGATCTGACGATCACTCGGGATAAAATCCCACAGGTCCTGAAAATGATGAGAAAGATGAGCTATCTACCTGGCCTCGGTCTGGGGAAGCACCAACAAGGAACTCACAAACTCATCGAGGTGAAAGGACAGAAAACTCGCCACGGCCTGGGATATGAGGCCTCCTCAGTGGACCGCAAAAGGAAAAAGATTTGAAGCTGCCACAGGAAGGGTCCCGGTCGACGACCCTAAATCTCTCCCTTTCAGTCCTAATTTGGCTGACTACTTCGTAAAGGGTCCCACACAACCGGGTAACATCACAGAGCCCACTCCTACAGAAGGGTGGCTAAAGCTACAGGATAGCCTTAACAAGTTCAGGGGAGCCAAAGCTAACCCGGTCAGTAGAATGTTTCTGGACCTACCCAAGATACCCGGGGCTACCACTACCACGAAGAGTGAGTGCACTTTCAAAGGCGTGCCAGGCCTAGTGGAGCAGTTCGAGAAGCTCACAACCACAATTCCTACTGCCCAGGAAGGTCCGAAACCTGAGTTTGAATTGACCGTGCCGAAAGCCAAAGCCACAGAAGTCTTTTCAGATGATTGGGATGGTCCGATTATGCAACGGTTATTCGGGGAAGAGATCCAGGGTGCCGACTCCATTGATTTCAGTTCAGTCAAAGAAATGGTAGCGATGATCGAGGAAGGAGCACAGTGCAATTCCCGAGTCATGACACCCCTGACAGCAATGCCGTTAAAAAATCGGGAAACTCTCTCAGGCCCGTCCGCGGCCAAAGAACAAATGATCACCAAGCCTGGATTGGTCCCCCGTCCCTCTGAGTCCTCCGAGTCCTTCATGGTCAAGATTAAGTCTCTAGAGTCGTCCGACGGCCTTACGCCTGAAGACTACGAGTCTGTAGCAAATGCTGTATTTCTTTTCGTTCCTAATGAAATGACGAACCTTTCTGAGTATCCCTTGATTGCCACTTTAACTAATGGATGAATTAATTAATAAAAAAAAATATTTAATAATAATTCATTAGATAAAGAAGCAGACACATTAAACAAAAAAAATCAAACAAAAAAAAATCTTTAAGCAGGTTGTCCGGAAAGAGGAAAATCGAGCCCAAGCTGCCGAAGAGATTTTGACAAGTGTGAATCTGGGAACTGCGGAAGAGCCTAAAGAGACGCAGATTGGTGATTTCTTCGAAGGAACTGGAAAGGATGCCTTACAAAATCCTACAAGATCCTCAACTCAAGGAAAGTTGCCCTCTTCATCAAAGAGAACATCATATGCCGATACGGGTTACCAGCTGAAATCATCTCAGATAATGGATCCCACTTCGAAGGGGAATGCGACAGGCTGCTGGCAGAATTCCGAATAACCCGTCACAAGTCATCTCCCTACAGGCCCCAAACCAACGGAGTCGTCGAGGCAGCAAACAAGACTTTGGAAAACATCATCCGGAAAATGGCTGTCCAAGGCAGAGATTGGCCCGATAAGTTACACACGGCACTGGGGCTAGAGAACATCGGTCGAACGGCAAGAATCGGGGAAACACCGTTTGTCCTCACATACGGAATGGAAGCCGTACTCCCAATCGAGCTAGAAATCCCCTCGCTCAGTATACTGCTGGAAAGCCAGATCAACGAGGTCGAATGGCTCCAGAGTCGCCATGATGAATTGGCCCTGCTAGATGAACGCCGATTGAAAGCAATGGAACACATCCGAGCCTACCAAGGAAGAATGGCCAGAGCCTTTGACAAGAAAGTAAAGCATCGGGAGATCCGAGAAGGTGATCTCGTCTTAAAAGAGAAACCCCCAGTCCGTATCAACCCCCTCGGCAAATGGGAGCCCGTCTGGGTCGGGCCATACGTCGTCCAGAAAATCTTCTCCGGAGGAGCCATGCAACTTGCAGACCTCGACGGGAATCCCTTTGTACACCCAGTGAATGGTGACAAGCTGCGCAGATACTACGCGTACAAAAAAAAGAGAAACAAAGAAAAAGAGTGCCAAAAGAGTAATACCCAACTAGGTTGAAAACCCGAAGAGGGCGGCCTAGGTAAAAAACAGGGTTGCAACAAAAAAAAACAAAAAAACAAACAAAAAAAAAAAAAACAACAAAAAAAAAACAAAAAAAAAACAACAAAATCGACCAGGTTGAACTACGAAGGCCTGAGCTCCTCAAAAAGAGGGGAACGTAGGCAGCCGGAAACGATTCGGTCTAAAGCACAAATAAAAGTCATACTTTGACATCAATACACTGATCAGACCATAAAAGCGTCTCGAAAAACTCTGAAGCAATTCAAATATTCATTACAAGTTAAAAACTTTTTGATGAGTCTAAGCCCGATTCATTCCTACAACTGGCAACCTGCTAAAAGAAAATTAAGATACATAATCAAACTAATGTGTCTGCCACGACAAGAAAGGGATACTCGAAAACCTCAAGGTCACTCCAAGCCACTCGTACTGGCCTCTCCCCTCTTCTTCCCCCTTCGAGTCTTCTTCTTCTGAACAGGAAAAATGTCGGTCTTCCTCCTACCAAGCTCTGGTATAGGAACAGGATCTATCAAACCAGCCTCTGTCAGGGCCTTAGTAGCCCTAGCGTCATCTCTCATCTCCTATAGCCTAGCTGATAGCATAGGATCCCTCCTCTCCTGTCTCTTGACATAAGCCTCATAGTCGGTCACAGCGTCTCCGCTCCTGTCATGAGGGTTGGCCCTCGCCTCGGCCCTCCTCCTCTCGGAAACTGTCAGGTCCTCCGCACCCACAATGGCCTCACGCCGCCTCAAAATAGCCATCTGAGTCTCTCCAAAATGCCTCTCGTACCAATCCAAGTACCAAGTGGTCAAGAACACCGGTCTCGGACGCCTGAGGATAACCCGAGGAGGAAAGACGTCATACCTCCATGCTCGGGAAAGAAAGGAAAACACCGAAGGATCATCCATAGAAGCAGGAGTCACCACCCTGGTGGCTATATCATCAAAGTCCTCCAAAGGAACCTGCTCCAAGCCGAACTGTCTCAGAACCAAGGACGGAATATAGTAGGCCGGACCGAGAAAGCCCGGGAGCATGACCACATGAGACCCGTCTGAAGCACTCTGCGAGTCTCCACCCGCCAACAAGGCACCGACCATCGATATCTTACGTCCGGCGACCAGCCATCCAACGCTCCCACGAGCCACGATCATCAAAATCTACAGCAACCCCTCTCTGGCAAATGTCCAAGGCTTGATCATGTCAGGAGTTTCCCGAAGAATCCCCAAGCGCTCCATCAGCCACAGAGTCAAGAGGAACGGGCTGCCCCCGTGCATATACCGCCTCCCGGTAGCCAGCCTATCGAGAGCATGAAAAGTTTCCCCCAGGATCATAGGTACAACATCTCTGCCCAAGCGACAATGAACGACTACATCCAGCAGAGACCGATGACAGATCCCAAAAGAATAGACCATGAACAAGGTCCCGAACATGCAAAGTGCAAAGGCATCCCAATAGGCATCGTCGAGCAAGCCTAAGCCCCTAAATCTATCAGGGAGACTGGAAATATCAAAATGATCGGGACCACGGATCATACCTTGCGCTTCCTCTGGGGAAAGATGAAGGATGATGCACAATCTGTCAACGAAAGAAGCCCCTCCGGCAAAGGAACCGCTATCTCTTCCACCTCCGGACCACCAAGCAAGGCCCGAAATTCTTCGACGGTTGGGACCATCTCGTTGAAGGAAAGGCAAAAGACATGCCTTCTAGTATCCCAAAATGAGGAAGAAGCCCTCAGAAGATCGTAGTCCGGAATCAATTCCTTGAGAGACCATAAGCACTTCACCTTGTACCTTTCTTCAAAGAAGGACCTCCTCTCATGCATAATCTCCCGGGACCAATCCTTGAATTTGTTAAAGAATGACATTTGGGATTCTTGGGACAATTTTGATGGAGCTTTTCTAAGGTTTTCCATGAATTTTCTCTCTTTCTCCCCGAAAATGGCTGTTTGGACTAGAGGTTGAAGAGTGAGACCAGATCTGAAGCAAAATTAAAGGACAGTGTCAGATTTCTGTCCTATCCGCGCGGACAAGTTTGTTCTCCATCAGAAAAAATCTGCAACAGTCCAAACTGCTGAACCAAAGAGGAATATTCCGTCCCGGTTGCTTGAAACCTGTGCAAAAAAAACCTCCCCAAACCAGTCCATATACCAAACACTAACACCCTTGCCAAAAAACCAAGGCTCATGCAACATTGCATTCATACTGCATTGCATTCATAAAAATAAAATCCTAAATTATTACA
This sequence comes from Adenophora triphylla var. japonica, assembly GCA_022495995.1. Lineage (NCBI taxonomy): Eukaryota > Viridiplantae > Streptophyta > Magnoliopsida > Asterales > Campanulaceae > Adenophora > Adenophora triphylla. The sequence continues at coordinate 93,911 of JAFEMH010003389.1, forward strand.
TTCCAAAAGTAAAGGGAGTGTGCAAAAAACAAATCAAATCAAAAAAAAAAGTAGGTAACAATAATCCTAAATTATTACATCTAAAAAAAAAAAAAAAATGTGCATAAGCCGTACAAATCTCAATCCTACCACAAATCTCAATCTCGTAAAAACAGTCTAAAAGAGAAATCAATCAGAATTCCTAGCGCCCGACGTCTGTCCCCGGTCCCTCTTGCGACTCGGGCCCGCCTCCTCAGGAGCCCTGAAGATCTCAGGCTCAGAGTCGTCCTCGTCTCCAGAAAGAGGCTCATCAGGACCAATCGGCACGCTCTGATAGGGCAAGCCAAGATCTGCGAAAAATCATATCCGAAGGTGAAGGCGTCGGATTCCTGGACGTACGAAGATGACCCACCATGCTGCCAAACGTGTCCCTGCCCGTGTGGATCCCCGAGAATGACGTGATCCGAAGCGGCACCGCGAGGATCAATGAGAGGAGACAGAGGAGTCTCTGAAGAAGTCTCTGAACGAATAGGGGAAGCCTCCCGCCTGACAGGCGCCGGCCGTGGTCGCCTCGCTCTAGCCTGAGGAGCCCCGCAAGCGACCATCCTCCTGATAAATCTCTTAGCTCCAATCACTTGCTTCGTCAGCTTCTCGACGACCACCTCCGAAAACTGCACAAAAGCAAAAGCGTCAGAAACAGTTGAAGCGAAAATGATGAAGCAAAAGGAAGAAAGAAAAGACAAAAGCAAAAAAAAAAAAAAGAAAGGTGGGAAGGAGAAGCCATACCTTCATACCCGAACGAGGCCGGAAAACTCGTGGAAGCCGCTCAGGCTGAGGGATCTGCACCCTCAATCGGACCCCATCCTGGACATATGAAAAATCCGTCCGAGGGTACCGCGGGACCCCTAACCCCTCTCTATCCAGAACCTGGGGCATCCTCAGCCTCCTCAAAACAAATACGGGGTACGGCTCAATCGCCACAAATACCGAGAAGTGCTGGCCGGCTCGGTAATCATCCCAGGTCGCAGATCTGTCACTCGGGTGCATCATATCGACGGGAGGCTCCACCGGTGTCATCAAAGGCGAATTCACGCCATGCTGGCGCGTCACCCTCTCTCCCAGATAATAGGCATCGCAGGTCAGACCTCTCAGAATCCTCCATTTACTTGCACGGTCAAATCTCGGCGCCTTTCGGTGCGCCACCTCGAAACGATCCCAGGGATAGAATATCATCCTCTCATCCGTCTCAGCCTCCGTCAAAGGAAGGCAATCCGCGTATCTGAGAGTCGTACGCCCCCTGGAACTTATCTTCTCCCGGGCATGCTTGGACCAGGAGCGCATGACCGGATACGCCCCAACATACTCCGCCGGCTGCCGCCACATCGTGACGTGAAAGAACTCCAACGCCCATACCTGCGAAAGGTAAAAATCAAATCAATCCAGTGCAAAAGAAAAGTGTGTGCTCAAGAAAAAAAAGGGAAAGCAAAAAGAAAGCTTATACCTCCAGAGCAAACTCGAAGCAATATAAGGAGCTCACAGCCTTCCGGCTGTATCTATCAAGAGCAAAGTAAAGCTCTGCCAGCCCGGCCTCTCCCCAAGAGACATCCCCAGCCATCTCCATATCCTCCAAGGACCTCAGCAAGGCAAAGACTGCCGTCCCCTCAGCGTGTCCAAAAAGGGTGCTCGAAAAAGTAAACCATAAGAAGGCCCTAGCAATCTGCTCGGCGCCTATCCTCTCCTCCCCAGCCTCGTAGCTCACAATGGTCTCCACAATCTTCCCGTAGACCACGGCATACTCCATCCCCATCCCCTTTTTGGGAATAGGGGAAAATCCCATAAGAGCCTGCAGGTCCGCGTCGCTGTAGCCGTCCCGCCACTCAATGCTGCGTCCATTAAAGGACAAACCCGTGATCGCAGCATAGTCAGAAGGCGTAACCGTAGCCTCGCCCCAGAAGAAGTGAAACGTGTGGGTCGCATCCCACCGTCTTTGCGCCAAAGCAAACATCAGGCCCTTGCTCTTAGGGAACTTGACCAATCCCCTCAAGCACTCAATGAACTCCCAAAGCCCGGTCTCAACAACAATCTGTCTCGGACTCGGCAAAGCTCCTCGGCCCGCATTCGGAAGCCGGTCCCACAAATCAACTACAGACTCCACCGATCCTCGAGTCTTCATCTTGTTCAGCTGCTTCGTAACGTAATTGTTTCCACCCTGCAATAATAAAAAAGAGAGAAAACGTCAAAAAAAAAATTTGCATTTGCATTTGCACACAAAAAAAAAAAGAAAAGCATATACATGCATCATGCAACACAAAAGTTTTGAAGAAAATTCGGCAGCATAACGGCATACAATGAACCCAGCCCCATTTTTCTCAAAAAAGAAGCAGTTTTCACCAAATCCCAATCGACAAAATTCATACAAGGAGTCAACGGAAACAGAAAAAAAAAAACTCCGTCCCATTTTTCATAAGACATGCATACATGCATTCATCAGAAAAAAAAAATGCATTCCTACGGAAGTAAAAACTCCGTCCCGTTTTCATAAAATAACATGCATTCAATCAACGGGAGGAAAAATCCGTCCCACTTTTCAAAAAAAAAATCAAAAAATCATACATTCATATCATCATCTCATGTTGGCAAAATGCCAATTCTTTTCTCAAGCAAAATGCACATCTTGGAACACCAACAAATTCATTGCAACATGCATATCATCAAGATCAATATTCAAATTTCAAAAAAAAAAATCACAATTTTCGAATTTAAAAAAAAAAAAAATGGCGAAAATGCCAATTCTTTTTCCAAGCAAAATGCACATTTTGAGTTACCCATATACTCATTACAACATGCAAAGCATCAAAATCAAAATCCAAGGCCATGAACATTGCATAATTTTCGAAAAAAAAAAGAGAAAAATCATCCAAAAATCAATTTCAAGCAAAAATCGACAAAGGAATCAAAAGGATTCGAAGTATACCGTTCGGAGACTCGGATCAGAAGCCCAATGTTGCCAAGCATCGGGGTAGGGCTCCTCCGCGATCGATTGCGAAAGAGTATAGTGCCTCCTCATTCGGACGAGCTCCAATCGTCTCTCCGCCACCGGGCCACGTCCTTGGCCTTGAAAAACACCTTCCCCGTGTTCCATTGCTTGAAAATCGAAGAAAAACGGAAGAATTTTGAAGCTTTTTGAGCAACAATGGCGGTTTTGGCCTGTCCCTCTCGTCTCTCTCTCGAAAATTTGAAAAAACTGAATGGGGAAGAGGAAGGGCGTTGGCCCCTCATTAAAACCCTCTGGAATACGCTCCTATCCGCGCGGATAGGGTTTGCAAGGGTCAAAATGACCCTTTTGCCCTTTAAAAATCCGGGACTCTGCAGTTTAGTCCCAAACTTGACAAAGTTAACCAAAGTTAACCAAAGTCAACCCCCTTTCAAGGAAATCATTCCCGACAGTCAAACGTAAGACCGATTTCCCCGAGAAAGATAACGGAATCCCGTATCTTTCATCAAAATCATTCAACGGCAGTCAAACGTAAGACCGATTTCCCCGAGAAAGATAACGGAATCCCGTTTCTTTCATCAAAATCATTCGACGGCAGTAAAACGTAAGTCCGATCTCCCCGAGAAAGATAACGGGATCCCGTATCTTTCATCAAAATCATTCGACGGCAGTAAAACGTAAGACCGATTTCCCCGAGAAAGATAACGAGATCTCGTATCTTTCATCAAAATCATCAAACGGCAGTCAAACGTAAGACCGATCTCCCTGAGAAAGATAACGAGATCCCGTATCTTTCATCAAAATTACCCCCGGCAGTAAAACGTAAGACCGATTTCCCCTACAAATACGTCCGATTTTTCCCCAGCAAAGGCTAACGAAATCCCCAGCGAAGCTAACGGAATCCCAAAAGCCAACGGAATCTCGAGTAGATTTCGAACTACGAAAGGGCTTGATTCCCACTAGGGATACGTAGGTAGCCTATCATTAGGTCCAGCCCCCCGACCAAAACGGTCACCCTCTCCTTCGGCAGCAGACGAAGTCCACCGAAAGGCCTTTTCAAATTAAGGTTCGAGGCACCTAAAACGCCATCATCATCCAGGTCCGAGGCACCTAAAACGCCATCATCATCAAGGTCCGAGGCACCTAAAAAGCCATCACCATCCAGGTTCGAGGCACCTAAAACGCCATCATCAAGGTTCGAGGCACCTAAAACGCCATCATCATCCAGGTCCGAGGCACCTAAAATGCCATCATCATCAAGGTCCGAGGCACCTAAAAAGCCATCACCATCCAGGTTCGAGGCACCTAAAACGCCATCATCACCCAGGTCCGAGGCACCTAAAATGCCATCATCAAGGTTCGAGGCACCTAAAACGCCATCTTCAAGGCTCGAGGCACCTGAAATGCCCTCATCAAGGTTCGAGGCACCTAAAACGCCATCTCCAAGGTTCGAGGCACCTAAAACGCCATCTCCAAGGTTCGAGGCACCTAAGACGCTATCACACACAACACTAGGAAAACGATAAATCACAATCATCCCCAGCAGAGCGGATAGCCATCAGACCAAAAATGGTCATTCCTATCCCCAGTAGAGCGGATAGCCATCAGACCGAAAATGGTCATCTCTTATCCCCAGCAGAGTTTCTCTCCAGCAACCGACTGCAGAACTCGCTCATCAGGTTAGAGGCACCTAAAACGCCATCATCTCCAGGGTCAAAGACCCGAACTACGACTGGCTTGATTCCCATTCGGGATACGTAGGTAGCCTATTAAATAGGTTCAGCCACCCGATCACTCGATCATCCCGCCAAATATGGAGCCTTACTCTTATCGACGACCCCGCTTCCTTCGAAAGTGCCGTCGCCGAGGGGCTACTGTAAGTGCTCCAATTTGAGCTTGTTAGAATTTTCGTTAGAAAATTAACGAAAGTTATAACATTTCTAACAATTCCTAACATTCCTAACATTTCTAACCAAGTAAGGGTAGATTAGGGATTGCCAAAAAAAGATAAACCAAGGAAAGGAATCAAAAAAGCAAAAGAAATAAGAAAAACCAAAAAAAGAAATGGCTGGAAACAAAAACTGGCTGATTAATTTGAATTTTGAAAAGATTATTCCTTGTGTCCAAAGCCTGGAGCTGCATTTAATGAACAGTGCACGCCACCAACCCTATCCGCGCGGATGACTTTGTAATTTTCAGAGGGCTATAAATTGAGCCCTCCAGTCACAAAAATAAAGAGGAAGAACACAATTCATAGTTGCACCTTGGCGAAAATACTTGAGAAAATAGTGAGAATTCCCTTGAATTGTCACTCTTTTCTCTTGATTATCTTCCCAAATCTCACTCACTCACCATCATATTCAAAGCCTCAAACACTCATACATTCAAGCCAAAGCTCCAAAACACAAAGAAGATAGGTATAACCTCCCTCTTCTTACCCTAAATCTCTCATCCATGCATGCATTTTCAAGCTACAAAATGTAGTTCATTCATCTTCTTGTCTTAGATCCAAGAAGATCACCATGGATGATCTTCTACAAGGATCAACATTATTTTCAAGTTCTCTTACTTTCTTGCAAAGAAAACACATTTTCAAAACCCTAAAAACCATTTTCAAGCATCAAATCTCATTTTCAAAGGATAAAATTCCCCTTCCCAAGCAAATGAAGTGCTTAGTCCTAATGTACCCCAAGGATGGTTTGGTATAGTTGATTCACCACTAAAATGTCAAGTGATCACTAACCAAAACCTAGGTAAATGGGGACAAGCATGGATGCAAAAATCCCCCTTTAAAATCATATTTTCTTTCTTGAGAAGTTGCTGTCCAGTAGCAATTTTCCAAGACCCCAGTCCATTGTCTTAATTTTTGGACACAGATAAACTTGGAATTTGGTGTTGACTACAAAACACTTTTTGTAGCCAACATTCAGAGATTTCCAGACATATTTTTACTTTATTTTTTGGGTGAGTAAAACTCCTCTTTTCAAATTTTCTTTTAGAGGCCAGTTCATCAGATTCTGGAAATCCAGATTGCATATCTGAGATTTCCAGAAGGTTTTGACCCCTAAAATCTTCTCCAAAATGGAAAATTCCTTCGCATAAATCTTATTTAAGATGTCTGGAACAACTTTAATTCTCTGAGTTTATCCATATTATGAAGTTTTAAGACCCTTGAATCCATTTCAAAATCAAAGGTCCACTGCCTTTTTCATTCTGGCAGAAGTGACTCTCAACTTCAAAAGGTCTTTTGAGTACCAAATCTCAACCCAAAAATCTTCCAAAAAATCATGGGATCAGTTTAAAGTCTTAAAAAGAATCCCCAATTTTTACTTTTCTGAGTTTCAACTTTTTTTGGCCAAAACACACACACACACACACACAAATGATTTTTAGCTTGGAAGACTCGTTTTACGAGGCATTCCGGGTGCACACTAACGTCCTTCCCGGCGTGTAACATGACCTCCGAACCCAAATCTCTAATCTCGGGCATTTTTCAAAGTTTTGGCCCTTAAAACAAAAATGGCATGGCGACTCCGTTCTTTTTCCGGTTTTATTTGGTTTTTTCAAAGAAACGCAAAAAATCGAATTTTTCCCGCGAATGGCACATCATCACAGTAAGCTATCGAAGAGTTAGACTTTCATGGGAAGGAATGAACCTAAGTTTCCACAAGAGGAAAGATCCATAAGAAGAAAGTTTCTAAGATTAGGAAACTACTAAATTAGGAAAGTTTACTAAAATAGAAAGTTAGTTAACCAGTTAAGATGAGTTAAAGAGTAACTTATAGGTTAACCAAAGTAAGTAAGAATATGTACATAAGAAGTAATAAACGATTACTTGTGCCTAAGTTATGTTATTACGTGATTGTAGATTTCGCGTAAAAGGCATTGCTTAGAGAAGGGAAGCAAAGCTAAGGTAAGGAATTACGACTCTAACTTTTTGAGTTATCAATTTCGTTGGAAACTCCATCGAGTCTTTTCAAAACATGAACGCTATCTATGGCTGATAGTACTTTTATAAAATATTCCTTCGAAATGTATCGTTATTGGAAATTCTCTATTCTATGATATGATCTTATTCATGGAATATCCCCAAGAATTGAAATCGTTAAGTGTATTCGCGTACCTATGAATGCACTATATGTTGTGACTTGTATGAAATGATGCATGCTACTCAGGTATTATTATATAACATGAAATGATGCATGTTACTTGTGACAATATATGACTTGTATGAAATGATGCATGCTAGTCAGGTATTATTATATAACATGAAATGATGCATGTTACTTGTGACAATATATGACTCGTATGAAATGATGCATGCTAGTCAAATTTTACACTATGCTTAATGTAAAGTAAGTGTAAGGAAAATACGACATCAATATAGGTGATCGTTATTGGGAGTACACAATGTAGGGTATAACCTATGGAATTGACGGAAGTGAAGAAAGTATAACTAAATGTGCAGTTGCCACACTTCCTTGTTTACCATCTGAATATATGCTTGATTTACAACCTATCCTTGAATATATTTCTTTGTATTCGTTCATTCCGGTCGTCTCTTCATTGACCCGAAGAGACCACGTATAAACTTACTGGGCATTGTTCGCTCATTCCTTCATTTCTTTTCCTCCAGGATTGGATTAGGGAAGAAGGAGAACCATCACCAGAGAGAGACATAGAATTTAAGTAGAATTAATTCATCTATTTAATGATTCCGAGTTTCAGGACATATTTCTAAGTACTAGTAGTTGTACGTAGCCGTTACATTTGATTATTCCGCACTGATGTAATGGTTTTGAATTAAGTTACCGTTATGGACCCGTCTTTTGGGATATTTATTCATGTTTATTGATTTATTTATTTAATGGAAATTCGGGGTCATTACAGTTGGTATCAGAGCTCCGGTTTTAGGTCTCATGGGAGGTTTTAGAGCTAAGTACATTGGAGTTGATAGAATTGACTTTTGAGGAATGGACCCCAGAGTTGAGAGTTAGTTCTAAGTTTGCAATTATAAAGTTAAGTAGTCTAAGTGGAAAAGTTAAAGGAATAACTTACTTGTTACTTTGAAAATTGAGGCATATTTACTTTAAGTATATAAATATTGTGTATAGAGGATATACTAATGATGGTCTGGCTTGTGTGTAGGATATGGCTAGGAGACCAATGAAGTCGATAAGGAGTAGAGCTCTTAAGATGGAAACAATAATGGCACAAGAGGCAAGAATCAAATCACTCGTTAAAGAAATTGAGGATCTTAAGAAGAGAGCCAGTAGAGCTGAAGATAAATGGCATATGACCACCGCGCAGTTGTTGAAAGTAGAAGGTGAAGCTAAGACACTTGAGGGTAAACAGAAGGAAGAGGCCCATTCAGTGAAAATTTTAGAAGTGGATGTCGAACTTCTTATAAAGTGGAGGAAACAAGAAACCGAGGCACACAAAAAGAAGATGATAGAGATTGCTGATAACCTGCAGAAGGAAGCTCAGAAGGCCAAGGGCATGGAGGCCAGTGCTAGAGTAGCTCACCGAGAGTGGGCAAGGTTAAGTGTACAATTAGCTGAGGAAAGCATGTTAGTCTATAAGCTGCAACGAGAAATAGAAGAGCAAACCAAACGTGAGGCAAAGATCGAGACCAATACTCATAAATGGTATTGCAAATATCACGAGATAAATGACGCCTATAAGCAACTGATTGTGGAATTCACGGAAGCTACGAAAGCGAGTACGAAGATAGCTGCTCAACCCAATTAAAAAAATGAATTCTTTATTTAATTAATTGTTTTATTGAACAAATACTTTAGTTAGTATTTTATTTTGTTTTCTAGTGGTTAATGAACCAGTCCTTAGCATTTTGAACCAAGGGTTTTTAGTAGTACTTCAGTGGAAGGAATAAAGTTATTTAGTTATTCAATAATCCTTAAGTGTGGAAATGTGTGAATGACTGTTTTATTTTAATACCTACAAGAATTTAGGGGTCAAGTAAAACGATCCAAAAGAAAAGTGAAAGACTAGTCAAATGATGGGCTAGTGAGAAATTAATCACTGTTTGATGAAACGGAAAATCCTCAAAGATTAAAATCTAATCTGTTGAGACGGAAGTATGAAACCAAATTCAGTCTATTGAGACGGAACCATAAAGCATTGACTAGCAAGACGGCTACGTATACACATGTAGTGAGCTAGGTAAACTATACATTATAGTTCTTACTACTTACTGTTGAGTGAGTGAGTGATAGTATAATAAAATCGTAGTACTAATAAAAGTATTACGCAGATGTCGCAAACGGGAAATCGTAGGGGAAACTGTAACGCTGGAAATGGAAATGGCCAAGGACAAGACCTTATGGCTGCAGTGTTGCAAACCTTGAATCAGACGTTGGCAGGTATTGGCCAGGTGGTAACCGGTTTAGCGCAAGAAAGGCCAGCGGCTCAAGTGCCACTACGTGATCCTCTAGAATTATTTCAGCGGAGGAACCCAGAGTCATTTTATGGGGGTGCAAAGGAAAATCCGCAAGAATGGGTCAAGAGTATGGAGACCATATTTGGGACTCTGACATGTACGTCAGAACAAAAGGTGACATTTGCTACGTTCATGCTAAAGGGAAAAGCTAGATCGTGGTGGGAAGCTGAGAAGCGAGCTGGAGCTGCTCGTGGAATTGTGGAGTATAATTGGGAAGCATTCAAGACGGTATTTAATGACAAGTACTATCCCGAGAGTGCTAGAAATGCCAAGGTGGCAGAATTCATGATGTTGAATCAAGGAAATATGACCGTGGATGAATATTGTGAAAAGTTCACAGACTTAATGGAATTTGCCCCGACATTCTTCGACAATGAAGAGCAAAAGGCAAGAAAGTTTGAAGTGGGATTAAGCGAATGAATCAAGTACCGGATCACTCTGCTGATGCTGAAAACTTATGCTGATGTGCTGGAAAGGGCTAAGGTAGTTGAAAGGGAAGCTAACAATTACCGCACCAAGAAAGAAAAAAAAGGCAAGGCTATGAGCAAGGAAGCTAGTGGGCAGAAAGGTTCCACGGGTAACTGAAACAAGGAGGGGCTGAACAACAAGAGAAAGGCCGTTGAAGATGGTCGTGATAAGAGTAACTATGCAACTAAGTATCCAAACAAGAATTCTGAGTACCGAAAGGAAGCAATAGAAATGAGGCCCAAGGGCAAGGGGCAACTGATAAGTGCACTATTTGTGATAGAAACCACAAGGCTGAGAACTACTGGTATAAGGACAAGAAATGTTATACATGTGACAAGGTGGGACATCCTAAGTGGAAGTGTCCCGAAGTAAAGAAAAATGAGCCTGCTCAGGGAGCGAAGAACACCAACGGAGGTGGGAATGGAGGCGGTCGTGGACGGGTGTTCACCATGACGGCAAAGGCGGCAAATACTACGAATGATTTGGTGGCAGGTACACTCCAACTTTCCTTTCGTATCGTCTATGCATTGATTGATACAGGCGCTACGCATTCTGTGATAAGTAGTTCTGTAGCAAAGAAACTGAATTTGAAACCTGAAGCGTTAGAGATACCTCTAGTGATAGATACTCCGACTAAAGAAGAAATACCTATCACAACCTGTTATAGACATTGTCCTTTAAAGATAGGAGGCACCGAAATACTGGTAGAATTCATTGAATTAGAATTAAATGAGTTTGATATTATCTTGGGAATGGATTGGTTAGCTACAAACCACGCTAATGTGGATTGCCATAGGAAAGAAGTTACTTTTCGAGGACAAGATGGGAAGGAATATCGGTTCTTAGGAACGAAACCTAGGAATCCGATGAGTATGATTTCTGTAATGAAGGCTCGAAAACTACTAAAGAAAGGGTGTGAAGGATTTTTAGCCTATATCGGTGAGACCGATACAAAGGAAGTAAGTATTGAATCGTTGGAAGTAATAAGGGAATTCAAAGATGTGTTTCCTGAAGACTTGCCAGGGATACCACCAGAAAGAGAAGTAGAATTCTCGATAGAATTGGTACCAGAGATGACACCAATATCGAGAGCACCGTATAGAATGGCTCCAACGGAGTTGAAGGAATTGAAGGAGCAACTGCAAGAGTTGCTAGACAAAGGTCTGGTCCGACCGAGTGTTTCACCATGGGGAGCACCAGTACTGTTTGTAAAGAAGAAGGATGGAACGATGAGACTATGCATCGACTATCGTGAGCTGAATAAGGTGACGGTAAGAAATCAGTACCCGCTGCCAAGGATCGACGACTTGTTTGATCAACTAAAGGGAGCGTGTTACTTCTCAAAGATAGATTTTCGTTCTGGGTATCATCAATTGAGGGTAAAAAGTGAGGACGTTGCTAAGACTGCCTTTAGAACAAGGTATGGGCATTATGAGTTCGTGGTGATGCCATTCGGACTAACAAATGCACCGATGGTATTTATGGAATTGATGAATAGAATCTTTCAAGAGTATCTAGACAAGTGCGTTGTTGTATTCATTGACTATATTCGAGAACAAAGGAGGAACATGCAGAACACTTAAGATTGGTGCTAGAAATTTTGAGGAAGCAGCAGTTGTATGCCAAATTCAAGAAGTGTGAATTTTGGTTGGAGAAAGTAGCGTTCTTAGGACACGTGGTGTCTAAGGATGGAATAGCAGTAGATCCGGCGAAGGTAGAAGCCATAGTGAATTAGGAAAGACCAAGCATAGTGACAGAGATAAGAAGCTTCTTGGGTTTAGCTGGTTACTATAGGAGATTCATTGAAGGATTCTCGAAATTGTCTGGACCGTTGACAAGGCTGACTTAGAAGGCAGCAAAGTTTATTTGGTCTGAAGAATGTGAAAGGAGCTTTCAAGAACTGAAGAAGAGGTTGGTAACCGCACCATTGTTGGCATTACCCACGGGATCGAAAGGTTTTGTAATCTACATTGATGCTTCATTGAAAGGGTTAGGTTGTGTGCTGATGCAGAACGAGAAGGTCATAGCGTATTGTAAGTACCCAAATCTGGCTCATGCCTTCCGGTTAATTTTCCCGGCAATTTCGGTAATTTTTCCGGTAATTCCTCGGACTTTCCTACAGTTCCGGAACAATTCCGGAACTGTTTCAAATCACCTAAGGGGATAAGAGACTACTTGGAGCCAAAGAAACACGTTTTTTTTCTTTTATATGGAATTCCTTCTAGAAGACTGCCACCTTGCATGTTTCTAGAAGGAACTGCATGTGGCTCCTTATGTCGTGCGACATAACCAGCCAGGAAGAGTTCTAGAAGGTTGCCACCTTGCATGTTTCTAGAAGAATCCAGAAGTGGCTACTTATGTCGTGCGACATAACCAGCCAGGAAGAGTTCTAGAAGGTTGCCACCTTGCATGTTTCTAGAAGAATCCAGAAGTGGCTACTTATGTCGTGCGACATAACCGGCCCGGGAAGAGGTCTAGAACCATGCCACCTTGCATGTTTCTAGAAGGAAAACGGTTATGGCTTATCATGTCGTGCGACATAACAAGCCCATGCAGGCAGCCTATAAATAGAGGCCTTCACCTCTCATTTTAGACACACCTCCTCCACCCCTCAGTCCCCCTCTATAGAGAATACGTCCAGGAATCCTTCTCTTTCCTCACATACCCTCCAAATCACCCCAATCCTCCTAAATCAATTCTACACACACTTCCCACACACACACTTCTCACATACATCAAGAAATCAAGGAGTTCCCAAGGATCCAAGGCCTGAACTCAGTCTCCGGAGGAGGACGCTAGAAGGCTCCTATATCTAACTTGATATAGGAGTTGTGGATCTTCAAGGGTAACGAGTTTCTACCCCTTTTCCACTCTCTATTTTCCTTTGAATATGAAATCTATGTGTTACATGCATTGATAATGTAGTATTCTGATTAAAGTTGCATACTTTAGTGTTATTACCCAGATCCACATTTTATTTCATTACATTTCATATAAAATCTCCGTTTTGACTTGGTTTTTGCATGAACACTCAAGATGAGTGTGGATCCCTCATATCCACACCCTCTTGAAGTGTTCATTATTGATAAACATGCTCTCTGAGATTTGTTTGTGAAGTAACTTGACCATTTTGGTGCCTTGTTACCTCTGCAAATCTCAGTTGTAAAGCCTCTGCAAAATGGCTAGTTATGTCACGCGACATAGGCAGCCTATGTCACGCGACATAAGTAGCCAGTTTGCAGAAGCTTCACAATTTCAAGCTGTAATCTGATGTTAATCCCCATAATGCTATAATCTGATGTCTATCTGCAATTTAGATAACATCTATGTACATAATGTGTCATCTTTTTATTAAAATACCATTTTCATACATAAAGATGCATCCTTTGCACTTAAATCTCATTTTCATGCATAAAAATCATCCTTTTTGCATTTAAAATCCCTTTTCACATTAAAGATGCACTCTTTGCACCCAAAGACTCATTTTCATACTCAAAATGCATACTTTGCATTAAAAAATCATTCTTTGCCATTTTCATGCATCATTTGTGCATTAAATGCTATTTTCCAACATAAAAATACATTCTTTACATAAAAATCTTTTCTTTGCACAAAAGGCATCCCTTGCAACCAAAAGACATTCTTTACACTCCAAAAATGCCATCTTTTCACTAAAGTATCACTTTTACATGCATTCCCCCATGTCCCCATTAGCAACCTCGGAACGGACCGGTGCAAAGGTCTTATCTTTACATCGTTCCTTCCATTAAAGGTTCAACGACTTCTTTAGAAAGGGACCACCTTGAACCCTATATCTCCAATTATCACTTAAGACGAGTAAGAAGCATCTATATGAGCTCGACCGTCTTAAAGCGTAGGATTGATGGGCTAAGGACCCTCCTTTTCTAAAGAACCTCATCTTTGACTATAAAGAGAGTCATCCTCTCGATCACGCAAGTCCCGAGGGTCCCGAGGTTAAAATGCGATGATCACAAGTCATAAGATGAGGACGGGATCATAATCCCGAATACATAAAATCCAAGAAATCCCGAGCGACAACCAATAAATGGTTTGTACGTCCGGAAGACGACTTGGGACATTTCCCTCCTTATTTTCAAACACATGCACACAAGAAAGCACGCAAGCAAGCACGATTAATGAAATCAAGGGAGACTTGCTCCGGCAAGGCACCTTGGGTGAACGCCAAACGTTCTTCCCAAGGGGTAACTTAACCTCCGAACCCATAAAACCTTTTTTTCAAAGTTTTGAGGTAATCAAAATGGCGTGGCGACTCCGTTTTTCAAATTAAACCGGATGTCTTCAAACTCGCGTGAATCCAACAAAAACAAAATTTGGGCCCACATTCACTGTTTGGCGACTCTGCTGGGGATATCCCAAAGGAGAAAAGCTTCTATTTTCAAAACAAACTAAAATCGATACTTGGTATATAGGTGGAAACCACTTGCCCTTCCTGTACACTCCCTGACGTGGGAGTTGGGATAACCGGTGGTTTAACAATCCACGTACCAGTATCCCTTTTCGAAAAACAATTTTGAAAAAAATAGAAGAAAGCTTTTCCCTTTGAGCGGGTTAGACTCCCATCGCCGATTTCATTAATCATGCTTGCTTTCTTTACCATGCATTGCATCATTTGCATCTTGGAATCTGTGCATACTTTGAAACGGGAAACAACCCGAAAAATAGCAAAAGGAGTGGAACCTGGAAAATTGATCCATGCAGTCGTACGGCTCAATCCTCATTGGATTCTGACCGGGCGACCTCAGTGGCAATTCCACCAGGAAAAATCATGGTTAATCTGGCGATCCTAGCGGCTTGGGGCTACTCGGCTCCATGGCGGCAGGGCTCCCGAGAAAATTTACGTGCTTATGTGTTGCATTTTCCCCATCCCGAAAATCATTCCTTTAAAACACATTTATGAAAATCTCTGTTTTAACTCAAAAAGGAACATTTTTAGGAGACCGCACACTACGCGCACTTTGATATATCTGTACACTTTGCACGCACGTCCTTCAAAGCCGAGGGTGGTTCCGGTGCGATCACGGACGGCCTTACGATGCTCCGGGCGCGCACGGAATCATCCCAACCTCCCCATGGCGGCCGGTGTCGACCAATGCACGATCCGTGTCACACGTTTCAAAAAACCGTGACTTTTGGTTGGTTTTTGGTCTAGTCCGTGTCATATAGCCCAGTTGCATACCCACGTAAAGGTCAAGCCTTAGCTCATAACGGAAGCCAAGATTTTCGCTCAAGCGAAATTCTGCCGAAATTCCGACAAGGAAAAATCGGTGGGATCTTGACTCCGACATTGACTATTGACCTTGACCCGCACGGAATGCGTAAGAGTCAAGACCGAGTCTTTGCCAAAAATCAAAAGATCTTTCGCTCAAGCGAAGCTCTGCCAAAGTTCCGACAAGGAAAAATTGGCAAGATCTTGACCGGCATTGACTTCGATTCTGACTCACGCACTGCGTATGCAACGAAGTTCAATGTGACACTGTGTCATCCGGCTTTTGCCGCCCGACCCATGCCTATTATTTTCTCGGACATTACCGAAAGTCAAAACGTCATTTCGCTCAAGCGAAACTCTGCCAAAACTCTGTTAAGGCAGAGAGACGAGACTTTCTCGGTATTGCCTTGACCATAATCCGCATCGCTCGTGCGTTGAAAGGTCCTATGACCCGCTAGACCCGTTAGGAGCGTTCTTTACTCTCGGTCGGTGGGATCCGCGTGCCCTATAGGACCCTCGCCGAGGCATCCACCACCTGGGAGGTCGAAATACAGGTGGAATACGAGGGGCTTATAGACGTAGTGACGGAACCCACTGATCCAGGATCTAGAGTAGTTGCGAAAAAAAAAAGAAGGGCAAACCCCCTTTTCCAACCAAATAGAAATAAATAAAAGACATTGTTTTAAGTAAACTTAAACAATTAATGTAATCATAATTGCATGGTCCTGTCTCTGAAATCCCTAATCGAGACCTCCTCGGTCCGATTTCCGATTTTCCATCTTGACCTTTCATGGTCAAACCCCTAATCGAGACCTCCTCGGTCCGATTTCCTATTTTCCTATCCTGACCTTTCATGGTCAAATCCCTAATCGAGACCTCCTCGGTCCGATTTCCTATTTTCCTATCCCGACCTTTCATGGTCAAATCCCTAATCGAGACCTTTTCGGTCCGATCTCCGATTTTCGATCTTGTCTTTTCAAGGTCTCATCTTTTCCGATCAATTAAGGATTAGGAGAAAATGTGTTTTAAGCAAAAGTTAAGCGATAAGTGCATGTTACTTGAGCTTTCAGCCTAAACACTTGCCCCCGAGTCTAAACCTCACCCATCTCCGAGTCTAAACCTTGCTTACCCCGAGTCTAAACCTTATCCACCTTCGAGTCTAAACCTCACCCATCTCCGAGTCTAAACCTTGCTTACCCCGAGTCTAAATCTTGCCTACCCCTAGTCTAAACCTTGCCTATCCCTTTCCCGCAGCGAGAAAGAAGTGGACGAGAATACTGGGTCAGCAACTTGTTAGCGCAAAATTCTCAGACAGTTCGCCAGAATCCTCAGTTTTGTCAGTTCAGAGAGTCAGAATGGCCGATTTGACAGAAAACAGCAGTGGTTTGGGTAATCAGATGACTAGGGAAGAAGAGCTAGCCTTAGCCCTGGAAAAGAGTCATAAGGTCCATGAGGAACAGCAAGCCATGATCATTGATGCGCTCCGTAGCCATAGGGTTCAGATAGTGGTCGAAGCCAATGGTTCCCTGGTAGAAGATGAAACTCCGGATGCGGCAATTTCGGCTCCTCTATCCTATAACCAATGCCCTCCTCCATCCACATATGATCCCTTGCCAAGGACTACCCCTTTGCGGTCCTTTCCAATGTCCCAAGCCATCGGGGTCCCGATGCCCTCACCTCCTCGAGATAAGACCCGGCTTTGTTCACCACCAACGAGAGAGCAAATGCTACGGCTACCCGATTTCTCGGCCCAGTCGGAGTTCGGGTCATCATCTTGGAATGGGTCGGTTTACCGCTTCACGGCCCGGTCGGAGTTTAGGTCATCATCTTGGAATGGGTCGGTTTGCGAGATTCCCAAGCCCGACAGTTTGACATGACCCCGCAAACCAATTTGGATCGGTTCGCTCCTCGGGCTCCAAGCTCTACCCCTCTCCTCCGAGTTAGGAAGTCGAGACAAGGTTAAATGCTCCTCATCCAATTTGCACTCATTTGTTACGCAAGTTGCTTCGCTCCAAGTACGGTATACACATTGTTCTTCCGGTCACGTCCTCGGTGTGGTCAAGACACGTTCGGTCCTACTTTTATGGTGCCTCGAACCTCATGTCTTCGGCGGTCATTTGGATCGGCGCTCGGTACTCCCTGGTATTCAACTATTACGAGCCATATATCCCCGTCTTCGACAGGATGTCGGACCACTATGAGGCCCCTTATGAGTCTCACCACTCCCGATCCTTTGGTTCGTATTCCTATGCTTCAAGTTTGACTTACAAGGAAGGTTACGGTCACGGTCACGCTTTGAATGCTCAGCTGTCATCTCTCCCACCGGGGTACTTCCTACTGTGGTTTCATTTGCGATGCCAATCTTGTGGCGGGGTCGTGTGGTCCTAATGCTCCTATTGACTCGTTCGAAGGAATATTGGTAGAGCCAATTAAGAAAATACGGGGAAAAGCCTAGCGGCGAAAGTGTCGACAATCGCTCGACTCAAGCCATCTCACCCTACCAATCTCGCGCATCGACACAAAGGAGTCGAATCTTGACGCTTACATTGATGATTACATAAAAAGGGTTCGTGCACGGGAAGCACTTCTGGTTTGAAAATGTCTCGCCGCTATAGACCTTACCCTTCCAACACGGTACGCAACATCGGTAAAGGAAAGAAGGCATTGTGTACAATGGACGACATCAAGAAGGTACCAATAAATAGTGGTCCTCAGAGACAACGAGAACATTTTGATGATTTTGGGATACCCATGGGCTTAATCTTCAAGGCTTTAGTAAAGCTAGGCCTCCTGGAGCCCCTTAGAGACTACCATCCAAAGAGCTCAAATACACTCCTCGACATGAATGAGCATTGCACCTTCCATAGTCATTATGGCCACACAACCGAGCAAGCTGTATAGCCTTGAAGAGAGCGGTCCAAGGGTTAATCGAAGCGAGGCAAGCTTGAGCGCCCCAATGGACCAAAACCGACGGACTACATTCGAGAATGGTGACCAAGTCAATGACCGAGGTTCGGATCAAAGAGCATCAAGAATTTACTTCCAATCTTTGAAGGGTAGAAATGTAGTCCGGCGAAGAGTAGCTAGACTAGGGTCTACCTATCCTTAATCAAGATTAAAAAAAAAAAAAAAGAGAAAAAAAAAATAGTCTCTCAGTCAACCTTCGTAGGTTCTAGTACTTTTATCTTTCAATCAAGTCCTCCTCGGACATTGTATTTAATCTTCAATTTTCTATAAAAGAGTCTTCTTCTTTTCTTGCTAGACTTAAGACATTATTTGCACACCTACATTACATTTAATGAAATGGTTTTATTTTATATGATCACTTGCATTGCTCAACAAATAATCTCTCGAAATAATTAACATTCTGATTAATCGGTGTGAGAAAGTCAACTAATGCCATCAAGCCATACACTTTCCTCACCCCGCAAAAGGCTTTCATCAAAGCCATACACTTTCCCAAACCATGTCCTCCCCATCACCTTGACCAAGTCAACGACGGCGGCATCATCAAGGGACAAAGAAAAGGCCACTCACTTCAAAAGATTGACCCCGTGTCGGAAACAACCTAGGAGCTTGGCTTAGACCTCAAGGGTATCAAGAATTTTCAAGCAGGGGCTCGCCTTGGTCCTCATGTGCTTCAGAAAAAAAAAAATGTAGTGCAAAAAGAGTAATACCCGGCTAATTTGAATATCCCAAAAAAAAAAGGGCGATCCTAGGCAAAAACGGGGTTGCACATATATAAAAAAAAAAGAAAAGGAAAAATCTTAGTGCAAAAGAGTAATACCCAGCTAGGCTGAAAATCCCAAAAGGCAGTCTAGGCAAAAAACAGGGTTGCACATAAAAATAAAAGAAAATGAGGCCAAGGACCAAGCGTCACCAATCAAAAGCTTGACGGACAGGCAAGACCAAAGCTCAGAAAATAAAAGTTGTCGATAACAATGGGACGGTCGAAGCAAAGACAGAAGCATTTAGGCACGTGCAAATCCTTTCTCCCCCAATGAAAGAGGAAGCAATCAGAAGCAGCCGTCCAAGAATGACTTGGTCAAGGAATCATCCCGAGGCCCACGCCTCATCATCTCATCCTAGCCTTTTCACTAAAGGAACCACAAATCCCATTTCCCCAAACACAGTCCGGCCAAGGCCGAACTACGGCGACCTGAGCTCCTCACAATGAGGGGAACGTAGGCAACCAGCAATGGTCCGGTCATAAACATATCCATATTCCTGAAAACCAGGTCTCATCAAATGACCTCTCCCATAAGACACAGTCAGATTCCAGAAAACCCGGTCTCATCAATGACCTCCCTGTACACAAACCTTTCTTTCACACCAGCCAACCTTGATCCACGACATTGGTTGACTTTCTCCTCATGATTAATAAGAATGTTTCTTCATATCGAGATTAATGGTTGAATAACCCGAACATCAATAAAGGGTTTTAAGCAATCTTGTGATCATTGTAAATAAAACAAGTTTTCAGATGTCTTGACAAGTCTTCCTTTTCTACATCTTAGGAAAAATAGTGCTAAACACTCATTTTCTGTCAGCAGGGGCTTCCATACACTTTTACCAACCTTTCTACGCTTATACTCTCTCAAAAGAGTCAGACCCAAAGCGAGCTTTTGTGCCTACATCGAATAAGGCCATCAAAATAACACAAGATCGGGATTTATTCCCACCTTTCGAAAAGATATGCCCCTGCATGTATACATTTCTAAAATCTTTTCTTTCACATCTTCTTAAGGTTGACTGATTGACTAAAAAAAAAAAAAAAAAAAAAGGATAGGTTTTCCCTCTTACGCTACAATTCGCATTAGGCTGCCTTGGAACTCTTCAAAGTTGGGTCTTTGCCAAGTCATTCCTTTAAAGCTGGGGCTTCTTTAGCCATTTTTGGGGTTCGCATCGAGTTCTTCACTAGGTCCCTAGATGGATTCAGTCTTCGTCAGATTAACCCCAGGATCACGTTCGCAGTACCAATTCAATTTGGGATTTTTGCTAGGTCACAGACTGGGGCTTCGCCAAGTCACTTCGCCTACTCAGTTCATTCAACCGGGGCTTTGCCAAATGAAAGGATCTTTCCTTGCTTTAGTAAGACATTGGGGCTTTGCGAAAGTTTTTCCTCGGGCCGGGGCTCCGATAAGTCACATCCATCCCTAGAAGAGAGGTTTGGTCACTTCAACATACGCTTTGGTTATAAAAGCACTGTCGGCATCGGCTTCAAGCGCCAGAGTTTAAGAAAAGGACCTTAATCAAGACCCGAGGTTTAAACCCAGTCTCAGCCCAAGAAGGAATTCTAGTCCGCGTTGACAACATCTCAGCAACAACAGCAGTTCAGTCCACACCCAAGGGATACGACCCCACCTGCTTGAAACCCGTCTTAAACAATTTTCAAATACATTCCATATGTACATCCAGACCCAGTCCCTACCATGTTTCCAAGAAAAAAATCACCCCTAAGCTCAAGTAACGTGCCAATTGCTAATGATAACATTTTCTCCCAAAAAAGCGCCTCCGTTATTCCCTTTATAATGAGATAACGCCAGGCGACAGTTTCCGGATTGTCAAAATCCAAACTTTAGCTACCTCTATCACAAATAGTGAAGTATGCTCAAGTTTTTCCAAACTTTAGATACCCATATCTCTGATTCGAAAGAGATTGAGAAGTACGCTCAAGTTTTTCCCAACTTTAGCTACCCATATCTCTGATTCGAAAGAGATTGAGAAGTACGCTCAAGTTTTTCCAAACTTTAGATACCCATATCTCTGATTCGAAAGAGATTGAGAAGTATGCTCAAGTTTTCCAAACTTTAGATACCCATATCTCTGATTCGAAAGAGATTGAGAAGTACGCTCAAGTTTTTACAAACTTTAGTTACCCCTATAGTGACGTAATGCCCTGTAGCCTATTTTACAAATTTACCCCTGTGGCTCATTTTGTTTGCCATTGGCATTTTCAATTCTATTTTCAAATGATTCGGGTACGTCCCATTTCTTTTACAAAAAAATTATCGGGTACATCCCACTTTCTTTACAAAAATCATCGAGTCCTTCTTACTTCTTTACAAAATTTCGCTCTTTCTTTCGATCTCCGTCATTCCAAGGTGGAAGAATGACATTTCGATCTCTCTCGCGATCTACGTCATTCCAAGGTGGAAGAATGACATTTCGCTATATCTCTTTCGATCTCCGTCATTCCAAGGTGGAAGAATGACATTTCGATTATCTCTCGCGATCTCCGTCATTCCAAGGTGGAAGAATGACATTTCGCTATATCTCTTTCGATCTCCGTCATTCCAAGGTGGAAGAATGACATTTCGATTCTCTCTCGCGATCTACGTCATTCCAAGGTGGAAGAATGACATTTCGCTCTATCTCTTTCGATCTACGTCATTCCAAGGTGGAAGAATGACATTTCGATCTCTCTCGCGATCTACGTCATTCCAAGGTGGAAGAATGACATTTCGCTCTATCTCTTTCGATCTCCGTCATTCCAAGGTGGAAGAATGACATTTCGATCTCTCTCGCGATCTACGTCATTCCAAGGTGGAAGAATGACATTTCGCTCTATCTCTTTCGATCTACGTCATTCCAAGGTGGAAGAATGACATTTCGATCTCTCTCGCGATCTACGTCATTCCAAGGTGGAAGAATGACATTTCGCTCTATCTCTTTCGATCTCCGTCATTCCAAGGTGGAAGAATGACATTTCGCTCTCTCTTTCGATCTCCGTCATTCCAAGGTGGAAGAATGACATTTCGATCTCTCTCGCGATCTACGTCATTCCAAGGTGGAAGAATGACATTTCGCTCTATCTCTTTCGATCTCCGTCATTCCAAGGTGGAAGAATGACATTTCGATCTCTCTCGCGATCTACGTCATTCCAAGGTGGAAGAATGACATTTCGCTCTATCTCTTTCGATCTACGTCATTCCAAGGTGGAAGAATGACATTTCGATCTCTCTCGCGATCTACGTCATTCCAAGGTGGAAGAATGACATTTCGCTATATCTCTTTCGATCTCCGTCATTCCAAGGTGGAAGAATGACATTTCGATTCTCTCTCGCGATCTACGTCATTCCAAGGTGGAAGAATGACATTTCGCTCTCTCTCTCGCGATCTACGTCATTCCAAGGTGGAAGAATGACATTTCGCTCTATCTCTTTCGATCTACGTCATTCCAAGGTGGAAGAATGACATTTCGATCTCTCTCGCGATCTACGTCATTCCAAGGTGGAAGAATGACATTTCGCTCTATCTCTTTCGATCTACGTCATTCCAAGGTGGAAGAATGACATTTCGATCTCTCTAGATCTACGTCATTCCAAGGTGGAAGAATGACATTTCGCTATATCTCTTTCGATCTCCGTCATTCCAAGGTGGAAGAATGACATTTCGATTCTCTCTCGCGATCTACGTCATTCCAAGGTGGAAGAATGACATTTCGCTCTATCTCTTTCGATCTACGTCATTCCAAGGTGGAAGAATGACATTTCGATCTCTCTCGCGATCTACGTCATTCCAAGGTGGAAGAATGACATTTCGCTCTATCTCTTTCGATCTCCGTCATTCCAAGGTGGAAGAATGACATTTCGATCTCTCTCGCGATCTACGTCATTCCAAGGTGGAAGAATGACATTTCGCTCTATCTCTTTCGATCTCCGTCATTCCAAGGTGGAAGAATGACATTTCGCTCTATCTCTTTCGATCTACGTCATTCCAAGGTGGAAGAATGACATTTCGATCTCTCTCGCGATCTACGTCATTCCATGGTGGAAGAATGACATTTCGCTCTATCTCTTTCGATCTACGTCATTCCAAGGTGGAAGAATGACATTTCGATCTCTCTCGCAATCTACGTCATTCCAAGGTGGAAGAATGACATTTCGCTATATCTCTTTCGATCTCCGTCATTCCAAGGTGGAAGAATGACATTTCGATCTCTCTCGCGATCTCCGTCATTCCAAGGTGGAAGAATGACATTTCGCTATATCTTTTTCGATCTCTGATTATTTCAATTTGAAGGAATAACATTTCGATCTAGTCAAAGCTCGAACTACGACCTGGCTTGATTCCCCCGGGATACGTAGGTAGCCTCCTGTAGGTTCAGCCAATTCGTCACATATGACACCCCATTCCCCTGTGAATCTTTTCTGAACTACGACCTGGCTTGATTCCTCCGGGATACGTAGGTAGCCTTTCATGAAAGGTCCAGCCACTCGACCAACTTGATCACCCAATCCGACTCGGCATTCGCCAGATTGGATCCTTTTCTATCGACAACCCCACTCGCCCTGCAAGTGACGTTGCCGAGGGGCTTCTGTAAGTACCCAAATCTGGCTCATGCCTTCCGGTTAATTTTCCCGGCAATTTCGGTAATTTTTCCGGTAATTCCTCGGACTTTCCTACAGTTCCGGAACAATTCCGGAACTGTTTCAAATCACCTAAGGGGATAAGAGACTACTTGGAGCCAAAGAAACACGTTTTTTTCTTTTATATGGAATTCCTTCTAGAAGACTGCCACCTTGCATGTTTCTAGAAGGAACTGCATGTGGCTCCTTATGTCGTGCGACATAACCACCAGAAGAGTTCTAGAAGGTTGCCACCTTGCATGTTTCTAGAAGAATCCAGTGGCTCCTTATGTCGTGCGACATAACCAGCCAGGAAGAGTTCTAGAAGGTTGCCACCTTGCATGTTTCTAGAAGAATCCAGAAGTGGCTACTTATGTCGTGCGACATAACCAGCCAGGAAGAGTTCTAGAACCATGCCACCTTGCATGTTTCTAGAAGGAAAACGGTTATGGCTTATCATGTCGTGCGACATAACAAGCCCATGCAGGCAGCCTATAAATAGAGGCCTTCACCTCTCATTTTAGACACACCTCCTCCACCCCTCAGTCCCCCTCTATAGAGAATACGTCCAGGAATCCTTCTCTTTCCTCACATACCCTCCAAATCACCCCAATCCTCCCAAATCAATTCTACACACACTTCCCACACACACACTTCTCACATACATCAAGAAATCAAGGAGTTCCCAAGGATCCAAGGCTCGAACTCGCCCTCCGGAGGAGGACGCTAGAAGGCTCCTATATCTAACTTGATATAGGAGTTGTGGATCTTCAAGGGTAACGAGTTTCTACCCCTTTTCCACTCTCTATTTTCCTTTGAATATGAAATCTATGTGTTACATGCATTGATAATGTAGTATTCTGATTAAAGTTGCATACTTTAGTGTTATTACCCATATCCACATTTTATTTCATTACATTTCATATAAAATCTCCGTTTTGACTTGGTTTTGCATGAACACTCAAGATGAGTGTGGATCCCTCATATCCACACCCTCTTGAAGTGTTCATTATTGATAAACATGCTCTCTGAGATTTGTTTGTGAAGTAACTTGACCATTTTGGCGCCTTGTTACCTCTGCAAATCTCAGTTGTAAAGCCTCTGCAAAATGGCTAGTTATGTCACGCGACATAGGCAGCCTATGTCACGCGACATAAGTAGCCGGTTGCGAAGCTTCACAATTTCAAGCCGTAATCCGATGTTAATCCCCATAATGCTATAATCGATGTCTATACGCAATTTAGATAACATCTATGTACATAATGTGTCATCTTTTTATTAAAATACCATTTTCATACATAAAGATGCATCCTTTGCACTTAAATCTCATTTTCATGCATAAAAATCATCCTTTTTGCATTTAAAATCCCTTTTCACATTAAAGATGCACTCTTTGCACCCAAAGACTCATTTTCATACTCAAAATGCATACTTTGCATTAAAAAATCATTCTTTGCCATTTTCATGCATCATTTGTGCATTAAATGCTATTTTCCAACATAAAAATCTTTTCTTTGCACAAAAGGCATCCCTTGCAACCAAAAGACATTCTTTACACTCCAAAAATGCCATCTTTTCACTAAAGTATCACTTTTACATGCATTCCCCCATGTCCCCATTAGCAACCTTGGAACGGACCGGTGCAAAGGTCTTATCTTTACATCGTTCCTTCCATTAAAGGTTCAACGACTTCTTTAGAAAGGGACCACCTTGAACCCTATATCTCCAATTATCACTTAAGACGAGTAAGAAGCATCTATATGAGCTCGACCGTCTTAAAGCGTAGGATTGATGGGCTAAGGACCCTCCTTTTCTAAAGAACCTCATCTTTGACTATAAAGAGAGTCATCCTCTCGATCACGCAAGTCCCGAGGGTCCCGAGGTTAAAATGCGATGATCACAAGTCATAAGATGAGGACGGGATCATAATCCCGAATACATAAAATCCAAGAAATCCCGAGCGACAACCAATAAATGGTTTGTACGTCCGGAAGACGACTTGGGACATTTCCCTCCTTATTTTCAAACACATGCACACAAGAAAGCACGCAAGCAAGCACGATTAATGAAATCAAGGGAGACTTGCTCCGGCAAGGCACCTTGGGTGAACGCCAAACGTTCTTCCCAAGGGGTAACTTAACCTCCGAACCCATAAAACCTTTTTTTCAAAGTTTTGAGGTAATCAAAATGGCGTGGAGACTCCGTTTTTCAAATTAAACCGGATGTCTTCAAACTCGCGTGAATCCAACAAAAACAAAATTTGGGCCCACATTCACACGTATGCCTCAAGACAGTTGAAGAACCATGAGAAGAATTACCCAACTCATGACCTGGAGTTAGCTGCGGTGGTGTTTGCACTAAAGATATGGAGACACTATTTGTATGGGGTGGCATGTCAGATTTACACTGATCACAAGAGTCTTAAGTATATTTTTACTCAGAAGGAGTTGAACATGAGGCAAAGGAGATGGCTCGAGTTGTTGAAGGACTATGATTGTACAATTTTGTATCACCCCGGAAAGGCAAACAAGGTGGCTGATGCGTTGAGTAGGAAGAACCATGGAAACCTAGCGATATTGGTTTCTAAGGGGGTCGTTCATGGGAAAACATAGAAATTTCAAGCTTAGAAGTGCGATTTAGATGGTATCTAGCTCAGTTAATTGTTCAACCTACACTTTTGGAGAAAATCAAGGAGGCTCAAGGTGTAGATGATGAGAGAGATTGTGGGGCCTTCCCAATCCCGGGACCTATAAACTCGTGTCCCGGCTGGAGGGTCCCCAAACCACCTCCTATTAAATTAAAACCTTTTGTTTAAATAATATAAGAGTTGAATAAACTTTTGGAAACCACATAACATGACCTATCCACGAGGAGGTGATATCAACCTGTTTTAAAACAAACCATAACCTGTTTAGTTTACAACATTACATTGAAAATATTTATAAAACTTTATACACATTTCTTTTCCCCAATTTAATAATAACCACACTTATTCCCAACTCCCAAACAGTACACATACCCTGACAACCCAAAAGACGGTCCAAACTCCTTTCCGGCCTCACCGGTCTGGTCTACCTGTCTCAGCTGAAACTACAAAAATTAAAGGGAGAAGGGGTGAGAAAGAATCTCAGCAAGTTATTATGCATGCAGCAATATGCCATATAAGAATGCAACACATAAACAAGTTGCTCATAATCACATTTGGAAAGCTGTAAACACATTACATTACCTGACCTTACCTTTTCCCGTCTGAACAATAAGTCGTACTACTGGGAATACATCCTCTTTATTTGTGAACGGCTTAGGCCTATTCACGCCTTACAAGACCCATTTTTCAGGGAACCATGTAAGGTATCAGTATCCTATGAACTGTTTAGGCATATCCATAGTAACTAAGCCCCAAATTGTGGCCACAGTGGGGTGGAAACAGACACAGGTATAATGAAATCCGAGCACCTTATGTTACAACATCTCATAAGTGGTCGCATTCCATTATACCCCCAAAATATCAGCTGATATCAATCACAATCATATTCACATTCAAGCACATAACAGTTACTTGAAGTCAAATCCACACATCGGGATAACAATATATAACATGGTACAATTACTCAAGTTTAACAATATATAACATGGTACAATTACTCATGTTCAACAGTATATAACATGGTACAATTACTCATGTTTAACAACATATAACATGGTACAATTACTCATGTTTAACAACTTATAACATGGTACAATTACTCATGTTCAACAATATATAACATGGTACAATTACTCATGTTTAACAACATATAACATGGTACAATTACTCATGTTCAACAGTATATAACATGGTACAATTACTCATGTTTAACAACATATAACATGGTACAATTACTCATGTTCAACAACATATAACATGGTACAATTACTCATGTTCAACAATATATAACATGGTACAATTACTCATGTTTAACAACATATAACATGGTACAATTACTCATGTTTAACAACATATAACTTGGTATTAATATTCTTGTTCAAACCAATAACACAGTGCAACATTTATGTCATGCACTAAATAAACCAGTATATATGAATAAGTGATTGCAAATGGCCC
This sequence comes from Adenophora triphylla var. japonica, assembly GCA_022495995.1. NCBI lineage: Eukaryota > Viridiplantae > Streptophyta > Magnoliopsida > Asterales > Campanulaceae > Adenophora > Adenophora triphylla. The sequence goes on from JAFEMH010003389.1 coordinate 121,517, forward strand.
AATGTAAATCAAGTAGGCCTTAGATATCCCTGTCATACCATTGAACACTTTTTATAAAGTTTACATAATCATTTACCAAGTTTTATTACTTTGGTTACTTTTTAAATCATGTCTTTCAACCATTTTCAAAACAAGATTCAAGGACTTTCCCAATATCATTTTGATCTATTTAAAACGCCATTGTAAAGAACTAATGTTGCTCTAGGATTATAGTTAAGGAAGGACCAAATCCGAACTAGATTGCTTAGGTTCCAAGTTGTTTGAAATTTATACCCCAAACCAGTCCTGGGCACGACTCGTGCTCCAGGGTACGAGTCATGCCAAACCCCTGCACGACTGCCCAAATTCTCACGACTGTATATCACGACTCCAAGCTGAGGGTCACGACTCGTGCTCCAGGGCACGAGTCGTGCCCAACACCAGAATGGTTGCTGATGTTGAACATCAGTTGCCAATACAAAACAAAACCCATTTTTCCCTTCTTCCAGCTAGGCCACACTAACCAAATCAGTATCAATACCAATTATAAACCCTAACCATACTTACTCAATGCCATATAACATATATACTTAACCACCATTTTATTTCCATTCACTATCACCACACCAACTATACCATCCACTTTTCACTTCCAATCCAAGTAAAATGACCCGACAATACTAATTTCATTTCAAACCAACTTTCTGTATTATTTTCAAAGTCATAGAAGTTGACTAAACTCTCCACATCCATATTTACAACCTAACAACCTCACGTAACACGGAATGAATATTGGTACCGACTCTTCCCACTATTTTTACGTATCACACTCACACTACAATACTCTCTTCACCATCTATAAGGTTCCTTATAATAACCTTTTTAATTACCAACCTATCATCCTACTCATTTTCGAATCATTTTCCATTATACCAAAGGTTAGTCAACTTGTTAAATTTACCAATAATCATGTAGGTGATAATAATAACATCAAATATCATATATAACCACAACTTTACGACCTAGCCACTTCATTGTAAGGACTCCCAACAATACTGCACACTTACAATTAAACCCCAACCATATTATCACCTTTTACTCTCCGTCTTTCCAAAATCCTATTTCAACCTTCCAAAACCCAAGTAATCCTGTAAAAATCATCATAATTCATTTATATCTCATATTTTCCCAAGCCCTTTACAAAGAAGTATCACTCTTTATCATCTTAACTAAATCATAATATTACCATCACCATATTTATGTCCCAAAACCTTAACATACTCATTTCAATAATCCATTTTTCTTTTATTTCAAACCCAAATAAAATACCAAAAATATCAAGAACCAATTATATAGTCATAATATCATCATTATAAATAGTATGAACAGTTATCGAAAAGAATCATAATAACTTACCCAAAAATATGCTGAAATAAAGAGACGATCTGATCGGCTCTAAATGTTCTCCTCGTCTTCCTGATCGCTTTGCCGCAGTCGGATCGCAAAACGGGCTAACGGTTGATTTTTAAGAATTTATGAAAGAAAATAAATCAAAAGGATTTTGGAACGGAGGAAGGATTTTCTTTCTCTCTACCGACCGAGCTCTCTGGAAGAATGGAATGAATGGAGAAGGAAAAGGATATTTATATATCAAATTTTCACTTTAGCCCTCCAGGATTCAAGTTATTTCAATTAACTCCCTTGGGTTCACTTTTAACACATAAGGCCCTCAACTTTTTATAACTTTTTATTTATATTTCAACAATTAAAATGTCAATTACAAAATTCTTACTTATTTCATTTAGACATTATATAATTAAAATTAATTTATTAGCATACTTAGAATATCACACAATTTATTAAAATGCTAAAACTAACACATAAAAATCCAACTATTTATGAAATGCAGCAAATAAAATGCTACGCCCCCATTTCACGTGCGCAACACGTGACAACAAAATAGAGCCTAGGTTTCGGGTCGTGACAGAGATGCTCTTGTAGGGAAAGGACAAGGAAAAGATCTTCATATGGGCGAAGATGGGATTTTGAGGTATCAAAAGAGAATATGGGTACCAAGCAACGAAGGGATCAAAAGGGAGATCTTGAAGGAGGCACATTGTTCAAGATTCTCAGTTCACCCTGGAAGTACCAAGATGTATAGGGATCTGCGAGAATCGTTTTGGTGGAACAACATGAAAGGAGACGTGGCGGAGTTTGTGGCAAGATGTTTGGTGTGTCAGCAAGTGAAGAGTGAACACCAAAAGCCTGCGGGATTACTACAATCGTTACCTATTCCGGAATGGAAGTGGGATCACATAGCAATGGATTTAGTGGTTGGACTACCAAGGACACTGAAAGGTCAAAATGCCATTTGGGTGATAGTGGACAGATTGACAAAGTCAGCTCACTTCTTAGCAATCAAGGTGACGGATTCATTAGAGAAGTTGGCTAAATTATATATTGACGAGATTGTACGACTACATGGGATTCCAGTTTCGATAGTGTCAGACAGAGATGCAAGGTTTACGTCGAAGTTCTGGAAGAGTTTACAACAAGCATTGGGGACAGAGTTGTCAATGAGTACAGCTTTTCACCCACAAACGGATGGACAGTCGGAAAGGACAATTCAAACGTTGGAAGACATGCTGAGGGCTACGTCATTGGATTGGCAAGGCACTTGGGACGAACACTTACCTCTAGTGGAGTTCGCATACAACAATAGTTTTCATGCGAGTATTGGAATGGCTCCATATGAGGCACTTTATGCTCGAAAGTGTAGATCGTCTACTTGTTGGGATGAAGTAGGTGAACGGAAATTGACTGGACCAGAACTAGGGCTGTAAACGAGCCGAGCTGAGTCGAGCTTTTGATGTTTCGAGCTCGAGCTCGTTAACTTTTAAACGAGCTCGAGCTTTTCTCGAGCTCGAGCTCGATCCCAGAATGCCTGTTTGAGCTCGGCTCGAATCAAGTTTCGAGCTTTTCGCGAGCTGGCTCGCGAGCTTTACGCGAGCTGCTCGAACTCGAGTAATAACGAGCCGAGCTCGAACTTTGACTTATTTTTTGAAAAAAATCTGAAATCAAACGAGCTTTATCGAGCCCTAATTCGAGTTGTAATCGAACCCGAGCCTAAAATAGCTTATATATATATATATATATATATATATATATATATATATATATATATATATATATATATATATACTAAAATTCATTCGAGCTTTTAACGAGCCGAGCCCGAGTCGAGCTCAAACGAGTCGATCTCGAACAGAGCTCATCGAATATACGAGCCGAACACGAGCCGAGCTCGAAAAAATGACGAGCTTAAAAATCGGTTCGAGCTCGAGCTCGAGTTCAACTCGAGCCCACTCGAACTCGAGCTTTTTTCGAGCCGAGCCCGAGCCGAGCTCGAGCAGGCTCGTTTCATGTAACAACCCTAACCAGAACTAGTCCAAGTAACTGCAGATAAGGTACAACAGATTCTCAATTGGTTGTTAACGGCGCAACGTAGGCAGAAATCGTACGCAGACAATCGACGACGCGACTTGGAATTTCAAGTGGGAGATCATGTATTTTTGAAGATCTCACCAACCAAGGGTGTCATGAGATTTGGTATAAAGGGAAAGTTGAGTCCAAGGTACGTAGGACCGTTCGAGATCTTGGATAAGGTTGGAAAGGTGGCGTATCGATTAGAATTACCACCTGTACTCGCTGGAGTGCATAATGTATTTCACATATCAATGTTAAGAAAGTATATGGCAGATCCAAGTCACGTAATTGAATACAAGCAACTAAGGCTTCGAACGGACTTGAGTTACGACGAGAAACTGATTAAGATTGTAGATCGGAAAGACCAGAATCTGAGAAGACGAGTTATCCCGTACGTGAAGGTGCAATGGAGCAACCACACAGAACGTGAAGCGACATGGGAACTCGAAAGTGAAATGCGGGAAATGTATCCCAATCTGTTCGAAAGCTAGAGGCGTTAAGTTTGGGGACCAAACTTTTTTAAGGGGATAAGAATGTAATGACCCGAAATTTTTTTTAAGTATTATTTTAATTAGAAAATAAAAATAATACTTATTTATTTGTTTTGGACTTATTTAAGTGGGCCAAGTTGATAAATTGTTAAGTGAGCTTTGTAGGGAATCCAAAACCCAATAAGATTATGAAAGCCTTTTTCCTAAATGGGCTATTAAAAATAAACCCACACTATTTAAACTAAAAACCTTCTCAATTTTTCCCATAATCCTCATAATTCATAAAAGAGAAAAAAAATAAAACCCTAATTGCATAGGGGCGGCTGTCGAAGAGGAGTAGGGGAAAACTAGGGTTTTTTCAACTTTTCTTTTGAAGATCATCTTTGATTCAATGTATTAAATCAATTCCCTTGTATTTAAAATTGTTAAATCTTAGTTTTCAATGTTAGATTACTAATCTATGCTTAAACTAGGGTTTAAATTTTTATGAGTATGAATGCATTATAGCATGTAAAATCTAGATCCTATCAATGATTATTGAAATAGGATTTGAGGATGGATTAATGAATTTTGATCTAGGTTTTTCCATACCAAAAGAATTAAAACAAATTAAATATTTTGTGTGTTGTGTGTGCTGTGTATGTGTGTGTGTGTTGTGTAAATATTTTTGATGTTAAAACTTGGTTACAAAATTGTTTTGAGTAAATATTTTAATGTCAAAAAGGTTTGATTTTGAGTAAAAGTGTTTTTAGTTAAAAAGCTAATAAAAGGTTAAAAAGTTGAAAATCAGTTTTCAAAAGCCTAGTGACCAAACTGTAAAATCTAGAAACTAGGGACCAAACTATAAATTCGGAAAGTTGAGGGACTGTTTTGTAAAATTTGAAAGTTGAGGGACTATTTTGTAAAATCTGAAAGTTGAGGAACTGTTTTGCAAATTCCTGAAAGTCAAAGGACTTCTTTGTAATTTTTAGAAAGTTAAAGGACCTTTCTGGGAATAATAAAAACTTAAGGGGCCTTTTGAGAATAATGAGAAGTCAAAAGATCTTTAAGTAATTATTTAAAATTGGAAATAATAAAGCTAACACTTTTAAATAAGAGAAATACTAAAAGACATTTAGGTGTCTAAAAGTGTTAGGTTTTCAAGAATATGAAGTTTTCGAAGAAGGAAACTTTCCAAATATAGAAGGTTACTCAAAAGAGAAAAGGTACCTTAATTAGTAAGTTATCGAAGAGTTAGACTTCCATGGGAAGAAATGAACCTAAGTTTCCACAAGAGGAAAGATCCATAAGAAGAAAGTTTCTAAGATTACGAAACTACTAAATTAGGAAAACTTCCTAAAATAGAAAGTTAGTTAATCAGTTAAGATAAGTCAAAGAGTAACTCATAGGTTAACCAAAGTAAGTAAGAATAGGTACATAAGAAGTAATAAATGATTACTTGTGCCTAAGTTATGTTATTACGTGATTGTAGATTTCGCGTAAAGGCGTTGCTTAGAGAAGGGAAGCAAAGCTAAGGTAAGGAATTACGACTCTAACTTTTTGAGTTATCAATTTAGTTGGAAACTCCATCGAGTTTTTTCAAAACATGAACGCTATCTGTGGCTGATAGTACTTTTATAAAATATTCCTTCGAAATGTATCGTTATTGGAAATTCTCTATTCTATGATATGATCTTGTTCATGAAATATCCCCAAGTATTGAAATTGTTATGTGTATTCGCGTACCTATGAATGCACTATATGTTGTGACTTGTATGAAATGATGCATGCTAGTCAGGTATTATTATATAACATGAAATGATGCATGTTACTTGTGACAATATATGACTTGTATGAAATGATGCATGCTAGTCAGGTATTATTATATAACATGAAAAGATGCATGTTACTTGTGACAATATATGACTCGTATGAGATGATGCATGCTGGTCAAATTTTACACTATGCTTAATGTAAAGTAAGTGTAAGGAAAATACGACATCAATATAGGTGATCGTTATTGGGAGTACTCAATGTAGGGTATAACCTATGGAATTGATGGAAGTGAAGAAAGTATAACTAATTGTGTAGTTGCCACACTTCCTTGTTTACTATCTGAATATATGCTTGATTTACAACCTATCCTTGAATATATTTTTTTGGATTCGTTCATTCCGGTCGTCTCTTCATTGACCCGAAGAGACCACGTATGAACTTATTGGGCATTGTTCACTCATTTCTTCATTTCTTTTCCTCCAGGATTGGATTAGGGAAGAAGGAGAACCGTCATCAGAGAGAGACAGAGTATTTAAGTAGAATTAATTCATCTATTTAATGATTCCGAGTTTCAGGACATATTTCTAAGTACTAGTAGTTGTACATAGCCGTTACATTTGATTATTCCGCACTGATGTAATGGTTTTGGATTAAGTTACCATTATGGACCCGTCTTTTGGGATATTTATTCATGTTTATGAATTTATTTATTTAATGGAAATTCGAGGTCGTTACAATTCCAACAATATCAAACAATCATTTTAAGGGTGGGTTTGGCAATGCGTTGAAATGGGCTAATCGCGCGGCCACTTCCGATCTCGACGCGAAGGAGTGTTTGGAGGATCAATTTGCGATCACTTTCAAATCCGAAATTCCGTGAAATATTGCGTTCTCCGTGAATCTGCTCAATCCAAGCTTTTGCCAAAATCACTTTCGGAATAATCTGCAAAAAAAAATCAAGAAAATCAAATCCTTGATTTACCCTTCCTTCTATGGATTTCAATGCAACGTTATTTAACCTTCCTTCTCGTCTTCTACCAAAATCAATTTCAAACAACCGTTGGTTCTACCATCTCTCTAAGGTTAGTTTATTTATCCCTTAATTTTCTATTCAATTTACTATTTGCTTGTTCTTTCGGATCGTAATTCATGTTTGTTTTGATTGTATTTGTCATGTTTGTTTTGATTGTATTTGGTACCATAGTTGATTACGAAGATGGTAATGGTGTATTGAATACTAGTAGAACATGATTCTTAGTGCACACCAAGTATTTGTATGTATGCCTGATCCAAGTTCATGGATGTGTTATTGCTGTAAATCTGGTATTTGTGGTCCTTATGCAATATCTTGACTTAATCTTTTTGAATTTCAGTTAGCAATACTTGTGTTATGGTTCTATAATCTGATTATTATGTGGTAACAATTGATTTTACAATTCTTGCAAAGTACTCTGCGGGCACACCTGTTATATAATTTGCTTAGTATTTCAGTACAGTACATGATTTTGATTGATTTGTAGAACATTTCTGTACAAAAAAGTATGAATAAAAATAGAAAATCAAGATTCTTAGAGAGAAAATATATTCTTGGCCCATGCATTACATGGATCATTCAGAGGTTGTCTGCAAATAATGGACCAAGCTAGGCTCTCTTGAGTGGCCCTCTACCTGGTGGCCTTATTCTTGCATAAAAGTTGACTACTTGTATCCATATTTATAGATTCCATGCGCCAAATAGTTGGAATCAGTCGTATCTTTAGTCAGTGTGTACTTCTTTGGCGCCAGTTACTTCTCTAACTGTCTCAACTGAGTGTTTGTCTCATATTCAGTAGATTTGTTTGTTTGTTTGTGCTTCTTATAGATCTGCATATCGCTATCGATATAATTTGTTGTATCTATCATTCTCTGTGAGCTTAATAAAGTAGCTTTGCGATAATCCAATATATTCTTAAATATCTCAACTGAGTGTTTGTCCCAACTTCTTGAATTACTATACATGACTCTTAAGACAATATTCTGCTATTAACTATAATGTCCAGTCCAGTTCAGTCCACACATAGTCTTAACCGTCCATGTTAATTGTAGTCTTCTCATTCCTTCAGCATTTTAGTTGATATAGCCAGTTTCTGATTCTGTTTCTGTTTTTCTATAACAAATTTTTATATACTTTTCAGTGAAATGAATAATTATCAAATGGGTTCATCCTCTATGCAAAATGCTTCTGGTTTGGAAAATGCGGGTGCTAGTAAAACAGGAAATCCTATTGCAAAGTAGGGGTGTGCAGGAAAACCGAATATACCGAAAAACCGTGCCGAACCGAAAAAACCGTACCGAAAATACCGAAAAACCGATTAAAATGACCTATATGGTTTTTATTTTTGAAAAAAACCGAACTTTTGATACGGTACGGTAATTGGCTTATATACTGAAAATAAATACCGTACCGTACCGTTCTTATTAAAATACCTAGTTTTATATATATATATATATAGTCTTTTTTTGGAATAAATACACTTTTATATAATTTTTTTTGGAATAAATACACTTTTAGACTTTTAGTATTTACCATATTAAACTCAATAAAAATCTTCTCAGTTCTCCCTATAAAAATTGTGCACGTGCACGCCTCTCTATCTACCCACCCTCTTAATAAACCGAGAGAATAGAGATCGAATTGAAGCGAGAGAAATTGGGCTTTGATTTGATCAGCAGAAATAGGGGAATTTTGGATAGCAGAAATTTAGGGAAGGGTTGGTTTTTGGTTCGATTGATTAATTATCGCGGGGTATTGATTGGGGGTGGGAGCCGCCGAGCCGGGAGGGTCTTCTCAGTTCTCACGTAGTCACGTTAGTCATTAGCGCACGGCGCACCTACTGCAACGCCGGTGAGTCTTCCATATTACAACGCCAGAAGGTTTGAGCTTTGTATAATATCATTACCAGACTGCATATATCATGAAATTAATATTCTTTTTTTCTTTCTTGTAGATGCATTTGAAAGTGGTCCTAAGTTCTTTGCGCCGTGTATGGTTGATGATTGATTGTTTATTTGGTAAGATTTTTTTGATCTTGTGCTATATATAACATGAGGCTCATTCGTCTGTTCTGATATTAAAACATATACAGTAAATATGTTTATTTGACAAGATTATTATCTTTCCTAAATTCCTTCATTAAGACAGTCTAGTGTAACCAAGTAATGAAATATTTTTGCTGGATGTTTTTGCTGCTTGTTTGGTATGATAATATTCTGGATTTTATACTATTTGAATTTGAACTACCAAGTAATGAAATATTTTGAAATCTAATTGCATGGTTTGGAAATATGGAATGACTGTTGTTGAGTGCCTGACCCCCAAATAAAACATTTTGTAAAACACTCAAGGTCAGCTAGCTATTTAAACTCACTTTAATGAATTGCTATGAGAATGAAGCAGGTTCCGTCCTGCGCATTGTTGAATCTAATTTGGGATTCTGGGAATCTACTTGGGGATCAATATGGAGTTGTAATGATGTCAAACTTGATATGCTTATGGCACTTGCATCCGAAATTGCAGTTATTTGGACAAAAAATATTATAAGCCTTAAAGTGTTTTTATGGCACTTGTATTGGTATAATTTGTAAAAATATGTGATTGGTCTGGAGCATAAGATATAGCCCAGTCAATAGTCCTAAGATTTCATTTTTTAAATTAATATTCTTTTTTTTATCATTTGGTTCAATACAGGTAAATGGAAAGCATTACATGCTAGTGGTGGTATTGCAACAGTGTGTGATTGACTTCTTTACTCCAGTGATTTTTTGATTCCAGTGATATTCTGATGATGGGAGAGACATAAAAGACAACCATGGATCGAGAATGAGGGATTTTCTTTTACAGCTAGAACTATTAAATTTCTTTGGCCACCCATTTGGCTTTTTTTTTTGTTCCTTCAAAATACTTGGATGGCAACTTAAATTTTGGATTAGTGATTTTGATGTTATGTGTGAATGCTGATTTGGTTTTGCTATCAATTTTGATCAATTGATATCATGGTATATGGTACATTTACTTGATTTAGTCAAGTTTTTTTTATGTCTTTCTATGCCACAAGAAAAACCGAAAATACACCGTACCGATGTTATACCAAACCGAACTACCGAATTACCGAACCGTGTAAAACCGAAACTGTATGGTATTAAATATAATAAACCGAAGTTCTTTGGTATGGTACGGTTTTACCCAAAAACCGTACCATACCGTACCATGCACACCCCTATTGCAAAGATTAATGCTACTTGGAATCCTGAAAGCCACAAGACTTTTATTAACTTATGTATTGATGAGGTACGAGCCGACAATAGGCCATCAAGTCATTTTAATAGAGTTGGGTGGAATAATATACAAAAAAAAATTGCCCAAAAAACAGGAAGGAATTATAATAGATTACAACTCAAGAATCACTGGGATAGCATGAAAAAAGAGTGGCTTGTATGGGAATCTCTTGTTGGAAAGGAAACAGGACTTGGATGGGATGCTAAAAAAAGACAATAGATGCATCTGATGAGTGGTGGAACAACAAAATACAGGTGCGTAAAATTTTTAGTTTCTTAAATTTATTTTCGTAAAAAGTTAAGTGTTTAGTAACAAAGAGTTAAAACACATGCAGAGAAATCCTAAGTGTGCAAAGTTTAGGGAGAAAGGTTTGGAGCATTGCTTTGAATTAGATGAGTTGTTCATGGACATAGCTACCACTGGAGCTAGAGCTTGGGCTCCAAACTCGGGTGAAATGCCTCCAATATTTTCTCAATCTAAGTGCATTGATCTTGAGTTTACTGACTTGCCATCTTACAACGATATTTCTGATATTATGGGATTAAACAATATAAATGCTAACACTGAAGTTGAGAATGGTGTGGAGCATAAAATTAAAAGAGCAAGGGTAGTTAAAAGCACACAGGAAAAATATAAGAAAGTGACAACAGGAAACAAGTTAGAAAGGCACCTTGAACGTCTAGTTGATGCAGTGGAAGCTAGGAACCGAGCAGTGGTAGTTCCCAAGAATGAAGAGATGGACATACAAGAGTGCATGGATTTACTAGATGAGATTCCTGATATTATCCGTTTGGATAATCTTTTTATGTTTGCTACACAACTTTTTCTCAAATCTGAAAACAGGTCGATGTTCATTGCGCTTCGTGATCCGGAGGCACGATTTGCTTGGCTTAAGCATGTGCGAGAAAGAGAATATAACTCTCATTTGGCTAATTAAGGACGTTTTTATTTCTTGAATTCTTATTTGACTAGTTATCTTAGGGTTAAATAAGAGTGCGATTGTGTTGCTCATTGAAATATTTCTTTATTAAGGACGTCTTTATTTCTTGAATACTTATTTCTTGAATTTTCAGTTTACTTGTTACCTATCCCATTTTTATTTTTTAATTATATAGGTAACACATGGATAATGAAGATGCAGAGTTTGATGCACTAATTATAGCAGGAGTGACTATAATAGTGTCATATTATTCCAAATATATTGATAAGCAACCTTGTAGAACGTCAAAACAAACCGGTCATATGTTTGTTATGGAAATACTTCACGGACATTGGCGTCGAAGTCAACAACAATTCAGAATGGAGAAAGAAGTTTTTTTGTCTCTTTGTAACGAGTTAAAGACAAAATACAACTTAAAGAAGTCTAGAGAGATCAGCACGGAAGAACAAGTTACAATTTTTTTGGTGGTTCTCGGACATGGACATAGTAATAGAATGTTGTAGGAGCGTTTTCAACACTCCGGGGAGACAATAAGTAGGCATTTTCATTATGTTCTTGAAGCAGTTATCGCATTATCACTTGATATGATCAAGCCACCTGAAAATTTCAACTCCGTTCCAGAACACATTCGCAAGAATGACAAATATTGGCCACATTTCAAGGTTAGTGAGTTTGACACTATTATTATGTAAACTTGCTTAAAAGATAGCGATTTACACTAATATTTTCAGTATTGTATTGGTGCAATTGATGGGACACATGTGAAAGCGATTCTCCCGTCAAATGAACAAGTTCCATATATAAGGAGAAAAGGATATCCAACTCAAAATGTAATGGCTATTTGTGACTTTGATATGTGCTTTACATTTGTATGGCCTGGGTGGGGAGGTAGTGCTCATGATACTCGTATTTTTAACGAAGCACGAAGAAATTCAGAATTAAATTTTCTACACCCTGTAGGAGGTTAGTATTGCTCATACATTAGTTTAATATATATAACTTTTATAATTACTATAATAATTGTTTTCAATATATGTGCAGAAAAGTACTATTTGGTTGATGCAGGCTACCCAAATACTAAGGGTTACTTGGCTCCATATAAAGGAGAGAGGTACCACCTGCCTGATTTTCGTCGCGGGGGACAACCAACGAACACACAAGAGAAATTCAACCACGCTCACTCTTCATTGAGAAGCGTAATCGAGCATAGCTTTGGAGTGTGGAAAGCTTGATGGAGGATATTAAATGACATGCACTCATTTAAGTTTGATGTGCAAGTTGCTGTAGTATGTGCTTCAATGGCTCTCCATAATTATATCAAGAAAAAAGCAAAAGCAGATTGTGGCGCCCCCAAAAATGTGTGTGCTTGATATGTTTGATATGATTTGATTAGTGCTACTCATATCACCAAGATGCATCTTCTTTTCGGAAGCTCATCCTATAAGGACTCCAAGGTTAAGCGTGCTTGACCTGGGGAAATTCTGGGATGGGTGACCCACTGGGAAGTTTCTCAGTGAGCATGTAAGTGAGAACTGACACGTCTTTGGAAAGACTTGTGGTGGTTTGTGGGGCTAGTACGTCAAATCTGATAGCGTTCTGACCCGGTCTTTGGGCTCGGGGCGTTACACAGATAAAGTATTTCGCGATTATGAGAGACGTCCTGAGTTTGTACCCGTAGGAGACTATGATCTAGAGCACATAATCTATCCTCAAGTAGTTGCAGATGAACGAGAAATGGATGAATTCCGCGATCAGCTGGCAATACAAATTGCAACATCTAGTAGCTAATAAACATTATGCTTTCTTTTATATGAAGTTCTATTTTGATTGAACAATATTACATTTTATTTTATATTTTTCAAATTAATATGTTATATTTTTTTTTAATTTAAGAGGATTTTTATGAGTTTAAATGTGTAGGGGTATTTTAGTCGTTATAAAGTTTATAATCACTTATATAATGTGGTAGCCAAACATATTTAAAAATCACTTTTAACATAAAATCACTTTTCAAAATTGTAAGCCAAACACAGTATTGAGATTTGAACAGTCATTTTTACTGAAATCAATTATTAAGAATCACTTTCAAATAAATAGATGTAATGTCAAACCTACCCTAAATCAATAGGAACAATTCTTCTCTTCACTTAAATGCAATGCATAACTAATTAATTAATTAATTAATCAGGACGCCGAGTATTTCTAAAAATGAGTATAACAAAATCAACGTTACCTATTTATTTAGAATACCAAATAAATCCTCCGTTTATTAAGTCATTATCAGCCGAAAATAGCACGAGCTATATTCAGGAAAATATAATTGAAAAAATAAAATTAGCTTAAAGGAGAATATAAAATCCAGTCCCCAGCAAATCCAGTTAAGAAGATCCTTGAAATAAACCCTAAACGTGCATTTGTAAGAACAAATCCCATGAGAAACAATCTATGCCGTCAGCGTTTTAATCCAACGGTTCACACCTCTCCACCTCTCGTGCTTATCACTCTATTCTTCTTCAGCTCACTGCTTTCCTTGTTCTCTTTCAACACTTCCTTTCCCCTCTTTCTAAACCCTTTGATTCTCTCTCACCTTTACTGTGTGATCATGGCCGAAACGCGCGGCGATCATTCTCAATCCGATCTTTGTGCGCTTCAGTGTAATTGAGAAAGACACACACTCGTACACTATTTTATTGATGTTCAATCGATAGTTATTTTTGTTGATTAATTATCTTGATCATGAATTTAACTTATTGAAAGCTTTAATGTGGTGAAGATCGACCTTTGATCAGTGTTTATATAACAATTTTGTGTTAATTTTAACCTAAAGAGAAAAAAAAAGGTTTGATTTTTTTTTGCTTATAGCGAGGTTTTCAGTGATTTTCTGTGATGATTACTGATAGTTATTCGAAGATGATGTCGGATGTTGGAATGCGATCGATGCTCCAGAATAACGAGGAGTTAGGTCTGTTGATGAGGGAGAAGCGAAGGCAGGAGAGCGTGGGTAGTGATCGAGAGAGGGAATTGAATATGTACCGTAGTGGTTCAGCTCCACCTACGGTGGAAGGATCGTTGAATGCAGTCGGAGGCTTGTTTGGTGGCGGCGCTGGTGTTGGTCTTGGTGCGGCGGACTTTGGCGGCGTATCGGAGGAGGAGTTGAGGTCTGATCCGGCTTATATTTCTTACTACTACGCGAATGTGAATCTAAACCCTAGGCTGCCTCCGCCGCTGCTTTCTAAGGAAGACTGGCGATATGCGCAGCGGTTGCAGGGTGGCGATAGTGGTAGTGGTAGTGGGAGCGGTAGCTCGGCGATTGGAGATAGGAGGAAGGTGAATAGGGGAGATGATGGGAAAAACAGTAGGTCACTCTTTTCAGGGCAGCTAGGTTTTACTGGGAAGAAAGAAGAGAATAATGGGGGAATAGAGTCAAGGAAGGCGCAGGGTGGAGGCAGTGGTGGGGAATGGGGTGGCGATGGACTCATCGGGTTGCCAGGGATGGGATTGGGGAGTAGGCAGAAGAGCATTGCAGAGATTATTCAGGTCGAAAGTTTTAAACTGATTATTTGAAATCTCAATTTGGTTCGAAAGTTTGAATTTTTGAATCGTTTGATACGTGTTAGCATTTTATTGTGTTTTCAGATTAGTGTTTTCAGATTTTAGTCATCTATACTGAGAGCCTATATCACTTGTCGTTATACTCAAATCTTTTACGCAATTAAGTTGTCCTGTATTTAGTATTGGTTGTGCTCGGTGATAAAAAGTTTCCGGGTTTAGATTTTGTTGGCATGTTGGTTTCATTAGTCTTTAATGTATTTTATCCGAGTTGAGAATTTTCTCTAATGGTCAATATGGCCACTTCTATTTCATTGTTTTCTTCACAGTTTTTGGTTTATAATTGGGATGAAATTGTTATGGACATGATTTTTTCCTATAATGCTATGTCTTGACCTACAATAATCATTACATGAATTGTTATAGTCCTATTACTTTGAGGCTTCCTTGTTGTCGTCATGCTAATAACAGCGTGTGGCGTTATGCTAAACATGAGTTACACTTGTTTTCCCATTAAAAGTATTGAAAAGGGAATAACACAAAGTATTTTCTTTTTGGTAAATTTGCTCCGGAACCTCTGAACTCAGATTGGTTGAGGTTGAATTTATACTCTTAAGAATTAGTCACATTGTTAATGCCAAAACCTTTTGATGATCCAATCCATCAAGATAGTGTTTATTCTTAACCTTTTTTAAAAAAAATATTTTTTGGCGCACTTCCTATATGCAGCAGAAGAAAATTGTACTTTTGGGCTGAGTTTGTAATGAAATTGTTTTGGTGGTTTCATATAGACGATTCATATTTCCAATAAATGAGAATCAGATCTTAAAAGAGCTCCCTTTTTTTTTTTAATCTATTTTGGTGGGCGTGCATCTTCTAGTCACAATTATCATGACTCAATTTTCAAGTAGTCATGATTGATAAGGATAGTTCTATTTGCTGGTAATATAGAGTTGTTAAATACTGCTGCTTAATTGTGAAAAGACTAATTGCCTTTAGTTTTCCCTGCACACGAATCTATCGTTTCTCTATACTTTTCACGTCAGCCCATCGACTATTTCCTTCCTGAAACAGCCTTTTCGAACACCCTCATCCTTTGCTTGCTTATATGTATTGTGCCTATCTATTTCTTGGTTTCGGTCGGCATTCTCACAGTTACCTCTTAAACAGAATCTATTGAGTTGACGAGTCACAAGATAATCCTCCCGGGAGACTTCCATGCATATTCCTTCCTATGTTTATGCACCGTTTTTTCATTAACTTTTCCACAAGAATTTGTCATATACTCTCTCCGTCCCACGTTAGTTGAGACTTCTTTCCCTTTTGGGCCGTCCCACGTTAGTTGAGACTGCCCAAAATGGCAAAGGAATCTTCACTATTTACCCCACTCATTCTCTCTCCTATTTCACTTTTACACTCACAACATTCTCTCTCCTAACTATTCCTCCCACTCATTCTCTCTCCTATTTAATTCTTCATACTCACAACATTTTCTTTCACTTTTTCTCTCACTTACTTTACCTTAATTGGTGTGCCCAAAAAGTTAGTCTCAACTAACGTGGGACGGAGGGAGTATATAAGTAGGGAAAACAAAAATTTCCATTGATGAAAATGCAGTTAGGCTGTGTCCTTATGGTGCACCCCTGCATAAGGAGGAATAAGCATTGGCTAACTTTGTGCTAGACGCCACAGGGAACTTGCTTGCCTAGAAATTTGTATTCAACTCGTCTACAGATAAAGTGGGTCTTGTTGCTAATTTGAGTTTGCTGTAAACAGACTTGGATAGATATGGTTGATATTGTTTTTCAATCTTTACAATGCATTTATGTACTCTTCTTGATAAATTTCCCTTTGTAGTTCTAAATTGGGATCATTTGCATTTAATGCAGGATGATATAAGTCAAGCCACATCTGTTTCTAGACATCCATCACGTCCAGCTAGCCGTAATGCTTTTGACGACAATGTTGAATCTTCGGAAGCCCATTTCGCTCATCTTCAGCAGGAGCTGACATCATTGGATGCGTTACGATCTGGTGCAAATCTTCACGGTTTGTCATCAGCCTCTCATACTTATGCTTCTGCTCTGGGTGCTTCCTTGTCAAGAAGTACCACTCCTGATCCTCAACTTGTGGCCAGGGCTCCTAGCCCTCGTATTCCTACTGCTGGAGGAGGAAGGGTTAACTCTCTGGATAAAAGAAATGTCAATGGTGCCAGTGTATTTAATGTCTCATCACCTGGTATAACCGAGCCTTCAGATCTAGTGTCTGCTTTGTCCGGCATGACTCTGTCAGCAAACGGTATGGTAGATGAGGAGAGCCGCCCCCGATCTCGAATGCAAAGTGAGATTAATGATCACCAGAACTTCTTTCCATTGCAAGCTGATCAGAATCACCTTAAACAACATTCTTACTTTAACAAGTCCGAATCTGGGCAATTTCATTTGCATTCTTCCTCCCAGCAAGGGAAAGGATCCTATCCTGGTACAGGTAAAGGTGGTGGGCTTATGGTTGATCTGAATAACTCTTTGTCATTAGCTGACGGGCAATCATCTGGAAATTCTTATTTAAAAGGACCTTCTACACCAATTATCAATAATGTAGGTTCGCCTTCTCACTATCAGAATGTTGATAGTCCTAATTCATCATTTTCAAGCTATGGCTTAAATGGTTATGGCATGAATCCTGCATCTCCATCCATGATTGCAAGCCCACATGGTGGTGGCAGTATGCCTCCTTTGTTTGAAAATGCAGCAGCAGCAGCAGCAATGGGTGTCTCTGGCATGGACTCCAGAGCAATGGGAGGAGGTTTTGCCTTAGGACCCAATTTAATAGCTGCAGCGGCAGAGTTGCAGAATCTTAATAGAGCTGGAAACCATAATGCAGGTTTTGTGGACCCACTATATCTTCAGTACTTGCGCTCAGCTGAATATGCTGCTTCACAGCTTGCGGCACTCAGTGATCCAACAATGGAAAGGGATGCTAATTCCTATTTAGAGGTGATGGCACTTCAAAAAGCATATTTTCAGAACCTGGGATCTTTGCTTTCTCCTCAGAAATCCCAATATGGTAATCCTTACCAGAGCAAATCAGGTAGCTTGAATCATGGTTATTACGGCAACTCAGCATACAGCCTTGGCATGTCATATCCTGGAAGCCCATTGGCAGGCCCCCTTCTTCCCAACTCTAACTTTGGGCCGGGTGGCCCTGTCAGACATGGCGAGAGAAGTCTGCGATTTCCTTCTGGAATCAGGAACTTAGCTGGGGGTGGTGTGATGGGTTCATGGCACCCTGAAGGTGGCGGTAGCTTGGACGAAAGTTTTGCATCCTCTTTACTAGATGAGTTTAAGAGTAATAAGACAAGGTGCTTTGAGCTCTCTGAAATTGCAGGTCATGTTGTCGAATTCAGGTATGTATTGTGTCCTACATTTACTACTCCCTTTCTCCCGGAAAGGTAGTCTTACTTCGATTTTGGTGGTCAACTCAATTGAACTTTGACCAAAATTTTATGAGAGTTTGATTATCCTCGTGAAATAATTTAAAAAAATATGTTATTGATGACCATTAAAATAAAAGTGGGAT
This sequence comes from Adenophora triphylla var. japonica, assembly GCA_022495995.1. NCBI lineage: Eukaryota > Viridiplantae > Streptophyta > Magnoliopsida > Asterales > Campanulaceae > Adenophora > Adenophora triphylla. The sequence continues at coordinate 139,611 of JAFEMH010003389.1, forward strand.
CTTTCCAGGACAGAGAGAATATTAAAATTTCATCTTACTCTTCTGTGTATAATATTTTGACCTGAAACCTTGTTTGAGCAGTGCGGATCAGTATGGAAGTCGTTTTATTCAACAAAAACTTGAAACTGCTACTTCAGAAGAGAAAGACATGGTTTTTCATGAGATTATGCCCCAGGCCCTTTCTCTTATGACTGATGTATTTGGTAACTACGTGATCCAGAAGGTAACAAACTCTCTTAACTTTTGAATGTGATGTGATTTTTAACATGTTATTGATCATTTCTCTTGCTATCCTTGCGAAGTGATTTTTGGATCGGAGAAAGCAGGTTGCTCATACTGCTCTGCTGTTTTTTCTTTTCTAGTTTTTTGAACATGGATCTGCAGCCCAAATACGAGAATTGGCTGACCAGCTTACTGGACATCTACTGACCCTTAGCCTTCAAATGTATGGTTGCCGAGTTATCCAGAAGGTATTTACTTTGGTTTACGAAGTTATTGTGATCGCCAAATTTATGCCTTCACTGCCTTTCTTGACTTTTCCAGTCGCCATGAATCTTGTAGAATCACATTTGTTTTTTCATATCTATTAATCACATCAGACAACTATAATTTGTTTCTTTTGTTTTGCCTTTTCTTTTTTTTATTATAGTCCCTCATAAGTTTACCCCTTAGACGATAATAATGGGTAGCCCACCCTAAAAAGAAATGTGGTTACTGTAACTTTGGAATATGTAAATTTTCACATTCTTTTACAGGCTATCGAGGTTGTTGATCTGGACCAGCAAACGAAAATGGTTGGGGAGCTTGATGGTAATATCATGCGGTGCGTCCGTGATCAAAATGGGAATCATGTCATCCAAAAGTGTATTGAATGCATTCCTGAAGATGCTATTCAATTCATTATTTCTACATTTTATGATCAAGTTGTGACATTGTCTACCCATCCATATGGTTGTCGTGTCATACAGGTTGAAAAACTTTAATTATATCTTTTTCTGCAGTTTTATTTCTGGATAATTGTGATCCTAAAATCTTAAGACTTTTTGTCACAGAGAGTTCTGGAGCATTGCAGTGACCCCAAAACTCAAAGTATAGTGATGAATGAGATTTTGCAGTATGTTTGCATGCTGGCACAAGATCAGTATGGGAATTATGTTGTTCAGGTTTGTTAATCTCTTGGAAGGCATTTTATGTAGAAGGTTTGACACTATTATTGTGGTTTCATGGCTTTTGGCAAAGTCCCAATTCCTTCCATGCACGACTCTTTGACATGGAACCATGTCGCATGCTGCATATTTATATTTGCTCAATTATATCATAATTCTTGTTTTGTTTAGGGAGCATTGACTCTTTTTTGATCCTAAAATTGCCCCTCTCTCTCTCTCTCTTTAAGGTCTATGAATTGTTGTCTGTTCTACCTTTAATGGAAAGTGAATCTGAAATTTCTTCATTGTTCTCTCTTTGCACTTTGTATATCAATCCTTTGCTCTGATGGTTCGAAATATTCTTATAGCACGTGCTGGAGCATGGGAAGCCGCATGAGCGTACCTCTATAATTAACCAATTAGTTGGGCAGATAGTTCAGATGAGTCAGCAGAAGTTTGCCTCTAATGTAGTGGAGAAGTGTTTGACTTTTGGAACCCCAGAGGAGCGCCAGGTCCTGGTGACTGAGATGCTTGGCTCCACTGACGAAAATGAACCTCTTCAGGTTGGGCCCCACTGCTTGTTTCGAAAGTACTAATCATATTTAATAATGCCCAAACATAATGTGATCATTATTGCCACAAAAAAGTTTGCTCTTATTGTTTCTCCTTTTAAAGTTAAAATTATAGTTTTTCATGTATCTTGAGCAATTGTTATCTCATGTGCTCTTTCATTCATTTTGTTTTGATTGCATTGGCTTCGTCTTTGAGTAAATGGTGAAAAGTTATAAAGATCTTAAACACCGAACCACCATGCTTTATCCCTGAAATTACTTCAGTATCTGCATTGTAGTTTTCAGCATGTGATTCAGTTGTTGCAACCTCCACTGTCATTAGATTGCCGTTCTATCTGCAATGGAAAAAATGAGTTTTTGTCAAAGGAAACTGGTGATTTGGTTTTTTTTTTTTAATGTTCATTTAACCTTTTGAATTTGGAAATTGATTTCCTGTGAGATATTCTCTGCCTGCTGGATAATGGTGCTGGATATCATGCGAAAATCTGCATTTAGCTCCAAATGGGTGCTTCTTAATTATATTTTTTACTTTTTTGTTTGTTTGTATAGCTTTCTCTTAACTTTCATATTTTCCCTTGTGCTAGGTGATGATGAAGGACCAGTTTGCAAATTACGTTGTACAGAAAGTGCTGGAAACTTGTGATGACCAGCAACTTGAGATGATTCTGAACCGAATTAAGGTTCATCTGAACGCTCTGAAGAAATACACTTATGGAAAGCATATAGTTGCACGTGTCGAGAAACTTGTTGCTGCTGGAGGTAAACACCTTTTTCTTGAGTACTTCTACAGTTCTACTCATTGTGAACCTATAATCAATTGTCCTTTACTATCTTCCCTAATATGGGTACTAGGATGTTCAGGTCATGTTGACTAGTGCCTACTATGCTGCAAAATTAGTAAAAATCTCGTGAAACCACTACTCCCTCTGTCCCAAAATGAATGTCCAAAATATGTTCAAATTTACTTTTGATCATGAGCAAATTTGAAAAAAAAATTGGACATTCATTTTGGTACAAAGGGAGTATAATTTGATGCTATATTTTCTGTCAAAATTATAAGGTGTAGATTTACCATTATTGTTCATAAAATGATTTTCTAAGCTATACATGAAAGTATTTTCTGATGTTAGTGTTTGATTGATATATTGCAGAAAGGAGAATTGGCATTCTGTCTTCATATGCTGCTGCGGCAGCGGCTGCTGCTGCTGCGGCTGCGGCTGCAGCATCGTCATCCTAGGCGTAGAAAGGAGAGTTGTACAGCTAACCGAGTCTCAAGTAAGTATTTTATATCCAGCTATGGCTCTTACTGTTATATTTGAATAGATAAGAGCTGATTGCAAATAAAAAGATGATGTTGGTTGTACCTAAAGAAAAGGAGAGTTGTACATTGTTAGTATTTGAGGATATACCTAGGAATCGGCTAGCTGAGGCTCAGAGGGCCTCGGCAAAGGAGTTAAAAAAGGGCTTATTTACTTACTGTACTAGTTTCGAAAGGCTGTAAAAAGAAGGAAACCATGTAGTAACTGTGTTGTTATCGTGACTGTACAAAAAATGTTTCCGGGTGCAGAGCCTGTGGTGTTTTTAAGCTATGGCTAGGATTTTTCTTATGTATGGGATTTGTTAAAGTTCCGCTTTATTTTAAGAACTTTTTATTTAGCATTATGGAGTTTTAAAGTTACTTGTTCGATTCACTTACATTATGTTTTCCTTTGGTTATTTGCTACTTCGGTAATAAATGTTGCGGTTGACTTGTCAACGCTTTTAAGTAAGCTGCATTAGTAGTTTGCACATTACTTATATAGTGATATTGGGACGAATCAAAATAGAAAGTGCGACATTTATTTAAAAGGGTGTATTTGCTTGTTATCATTGCCTTGGTTTTTGTTGCTTACTTGAAGACAGCTTCTTGTTGTATCATCTGGACGTTAGATTAATATCTTTAAATGTCAGTCTTCTGGTTCCTACTGTTTCTTACTCCCTCTGCCCCTAACCGAATGAATGTCGAAATAAATTTTAAATTTGATTGTATCAAAATTTCAAATTTGCTCTTGATCACAAAAGAAATATTGAAACTTTTCGACATTCATTTAGGGACAGAGGAAGTACATACTAAGCAAACTTTAACAATGCCTGGTAAAATTAGCAACTCTTTCATACAGGGTAGTAATCCATACTATGCATTAAGAATTAAGGGTTGAAAGATTTTTTTGAAAATAACCACAAAAAAATTACAGGGTAGTAATTCATATTATACATAAAAAGAGTGAAAGAAATTTTTGACAATTATGAAAGTTGTAACACAAAATTACAGGGTAGTAATCCATGGAAACAGAGAGAGAGAGAGAGAGAGAGAGAGAGGTAACAACATTATTTGACTTGCTCAAATACTCAGTTCTATCCACAGTCAACAACCACCAAGACAAAAAAAAAAAAAAAAAAAAACACCCTACAATGGATATAAGCAAGTTCCATCATCACTCCTAGCCGTTGGATCAAAGTTTTCTGCAGATGGATCAGTGCATCCTTCTGGAACTGGAATATTCACCTGTTGGGCTGCTTTCCCTGCCAATTCAAAATTAACCAAAAACATTAAATTTCTTTTTTTTAAAACAATATTATTAATTTGAATATGAGAGATATACAATACAGAGGCAAACCTCCCATTAAGGCCTTTTTATGAACAAGGGATCTAACCGTAGAAAGCTCCTCGGGCGATGGCATCCTTGTTAGCATCTCCAAGGGCAGCCTCGCTCATGTACTTGTCTGCTAATTGGACTCTCTTCACATTCTCTTGTTCTTGCACAAGCATGTGTCCGTACTCTAGAAGCTTCTCGAGTGTCATTTTGGGTTGCTCAAATGATGGAGGTCCTTCCTTTGAGTTTACGAGCCTCTTCCCAATTCCTTCTACCCCAACACCTCCAATCCACTTCCTCACTTCATCATCATACACTCTAGCCCTTAGTGCACCAAAGAAATCTAAAAAAAAAAATTTATTATTTTTCCTTCATTTAACGTCATTAACAAGCTTGAATAATGGCAAACAGTTTAGCTTAAGTTGCAACTGGTAGTGGCGAAGCCAGAATTTTTAGGAATGGGGGTCAAAATCGCTTAAGAGATGAATATTATAATTAATGCATCCAAATTTAGAATAAAAGGGGGTCAAAATAATATTTCAGTGCAAAATACCTAAAATTAAAGGGGTTAAAATATATACATCTATTATTTTTGGTAGTGAAAAGTTATTTTCTAAAGATTTGAAGGTGGTAAAGTGGACAATCTTCAAAATATAAGGGGATCAAATGACTCCATGGCTTTCACCTGGCTCGTGGCATCATGTATACTTTTCTATACGTAAGGTGAGGTTCAAACCCCACCGGTGTTAGATTTTAGCAAGGTTGAATAATGAACCAAACTCAAGAGCTTACTTACCAATAGATTGGCCAGGGAAAGTGTCGACTATCTTGACAACATCATCTGCTGGGACTTTGTCAGCAGCAAAGATACCGAGGCAAACTCCAATACGGTCCTCCCTAGTGGGGGCCCAGTAGAATTTCTCCATACGACCGTCACGGATGAGGGGAGCGTACAAAGTAGAGAAATCGTTACCCGTGACTATGATGGGGACACGGGCATTGTCCTCCTTGTTGTACATACCGGGTAGCTGGACATTTGTTGGGTTATCAGCAATGTTCATGAGGGTAGCGTTAACCATTTGGTTGTTCACTGTGTACTGTGTTGTTCCTCCCATTCTACCTGCTCCGGCATCAAGATCATTGATGAAGAGGCAGCACATCTTTCCCTTTCTGATGATATCTGAGGCTTCACGGTACCTTTGCCTGATTAACTTAGCAGGCTCTCCTGCATTCCCACTTTCCAATTCTCCGGCACTCATCATGATTGGGCTGTTAAATCAAATCACGAGCATCAGAACATATATTTGTTTTTCCATATTACGGACGCAAAAAATCAAATCACCTGATACCCATCTTGGCAAACACAAGTTCACATTGGAAAGATTTTCCCTGACCTTTTCCTCCCCAAATACCCAAGATAAGTGGAACCTAAAGAAAAAAAATGGCATGTTAGCTTGGGTTCTTCTTATGTACAAAACATCCAAGAATAATACTTGGTAATTGCTTGTAGGTATAAACTGGTCATGTTACTTAAATACCTTGATGTTGGGCAAGGTCATGAAGTTCTTGGTGATGTGAACAACAAGCTTGTCCATGAAGGCGGGAGCAATATAGAAACCATCCATGTTGTTGTCCAAGTTGTACCTAAATTATAATTTTTTATTCTAAGTAGGTAATAAAACATTATCCACAACAAAGAAAAGTAAGGTTAGTATGTATTTAGTTCTTACTGGCGGAGCCCGGTGCTGATGTACTCGTAAGAACTCATGATGGCCATATGGGTACCAGCGTCTTGGGGAGCTTGGAAAAGAGAGTCCACCATACCCTTTCCTCTAGTGATGTCCTGTTGGTCGTCAGAGATGTCATACGCAAGACCTCTCCATTTGTCCTTGTCAGTCTGTACTTTCTCATCAATCTCTTGGGGTTCTTTTGCGTAAATCTTGAAGTTTCTTGCAGAAAGTTTTGGGCTGTTAAACCTTGAGTTCACTTTCTTCAAGTTGCTACCCAGGAAGGTTGTAGCAGGGACAGAAGCTCCAGCGTTAGAGCCATTCAAGCTCAACTGTCATGCCAAAAGTGATATCTTTAGTACCCCATGCATGTATGTACTTGCAGTCATGCCAAAAGCCTAAAGCAACCATCAGTATCGTAACATCACATTGGATGCCGACCTCTGATTAAGATAGAACACTCCCTTACTAGGTGATCTAGGCGCTTTTTGGTTATTTGAAGGAGAATTTTGCAGTGAGCCCAAGCGAATACCCAATTATAAGGATCTTTGTCATACGAACTCAGCCCAAGTGAATGCCTAATTATAAGGATCTTTGTCTCTCAAACTCATGACTCTCGGCTCAGCCCAAGTGATTGTCCTTAATTACACGAGGTGGGTACGTGTCTACTCTCACAGTCGACTCTATTGTCCTTAAATACTTTTCACACGCTCACTCTATCTATACTTATAGTGACTTCACTAACATTCATGCATTTTGCTTTTCAGAAACTCAAAAACCCCAAATCGGATGTCTCGTGTAGCTAAGTTGCAAATAGTTGCTCATTTTCGATTTAAAACAAACCGAAACGTTGTAAGAGCAGCTTCTACTTTGGTATTTCAGATCTATATGGATCCACTGCCAAAATTGTAAATTTTGTGCAAGTGGAGTGTGTTTTACAAGTGTCTACGTATCAACATCATTCATAGACTTTTGGGTTGACTCATGTGCTTAGTTTAGTGGGTTCATGCATAGCGGATTGGGCTTTCGATTGAAAACAAACCAGCACACTATCACCAACTTAAATGGATCCACTGCCAAACTGGATACATAAACACCAGAAAGTGACCTACTTTTTACATCAAAGTTGAATTTTAATACTAAGAAAAAGAAGAAGACAGTAGTAACTCAATTACATTTACAATTAGGATGAGCAATTAATTATAGTAGGAAGAAGAAGAGAGTAAAAATGAGTACCGGTGCACGGTTGACAGCTCCGAAGGTGGAAACTCCGGCGGTGGCCATTGCTGACTCCGGTGATAAGATAGGGGAAGTGAGGAGGGAAATGAAGGAGGGTAAGATTGAGGGAGGGATTGGACTTATAGTTAGTTGTGAGGAGTTTTGAGTGTACACAAATTCAAGGCCCTCAGGATTGGCTTTTAAATTCTTAACGGCCACACGTTCAAGATTACCCGCCAGCCACGTGGCAGCTTCTTATTGCATTTACTTTGAACGTCTCTTCTACCACTCAATTTATCATCTTCATCTATCTATAAACGGAAATCTTCGATTCTAATACAAGTACCTGTTTTTTTTTTTTTTTAAACAAATACAGTCCTTTTAATTAAGTAGGGGTGTCAGCGGTTCAGTTCAAATCGCGGTTTGAGATCGAATCGAACCAAACCACGTGATATGGTTTAGTTTTTATGTCTTAGCGGTTCAGCTCGGTTTCAAAAATCTATAAACCATGCGGTTCGGTTTGGTTTGCGGTCTGACTCCTCCAAACCAAACCAAACCGAACCAAATCGAACCATTTCGAGCAGAACCGCCAAACCGAACCACCGAGCTGAACCGCCAAACCGAACCACCGAGCTGAACCGCCAAACCAAACCACCGAGCTGAACCACCCAAACCGTCATATTAACCGTTGATTATTTTTGATTTAATCTTCACCCTTGATTTTCAAACCCTAATCTAATAATCAGCTTACAAAATATAAATATCCTAAATTTCTAAACCCTTTCCATTTCCTTCCTTTTCATTTTTCAATTTCACAGTGCGGCGCAGTGCTTCTCTCTCTCTCTCAATCTCCGCCATTTCCAATTTTCCTCATCGACGAAGACGAAGACTTTCCCTCATACTCTTCCTTCGTCCTCGTCCTCGTTCTCACCTCACGGCTAACCCTTCATCTCCAGCCTACTCTTCATCTCTAGCCTACTCTTCCTCAGCCTCACCAATTTCTGACTTAATTTTCGAGCCCTAGATATTTCGCCGACTCGCCGGTATGTTCTATTTTCTTTAATCTTACTTTAATCTTATATCTTACTTGATGTTGCTCTAATTTAACCTATTTTTCTGAAATCTGATGTTTGTTCTTCATTCAGCTATAATTTTCGGCTATAATTTCCGGCTATAATTTTCGGAATATTGGTCATCAATGGATAATGACAGTGTATGTTCTTTTCATTCAGCTAGTTTTCCAATTTTTTTTTGAGATTCCGAATATTACAGTGTACTCTCAGTTGTTTATAATATTCTGAAATCTGAAGTTTGTTTTTGCTCTTGTCATTTTTAGGTCAAAATGTCAAGGAAGCGAAAAGCTCCATCAACCCAAGAGACTGAAGTAGATTCATCTGCTGCTGTTGATGGATGTAGTGATGTAAGGAGTAAAGCCTTTACATCTGCAGTTTGGGATCACTTTGATAAAGTCATGGAAGGTAAAAATCTATTGAATTCACTTTGTAAGTATTGTAAGAAGAAATACGCCGCATCTTGTGGAACTAGCACCCTTACAAATCATTTAGCAAAGTGTCCTAAATACCCTTATAATGAGGTGAGGATAAAGCAAAAAACACTTGAGTTTTGTAAAGATGGGAGAAGGTATTCTATAATAGCAGGTACTTTAGATAGCCTTGTAGTAAAACATTTGCTAATGATTATGTGTATAGTGAGAGGAAAGATATTATACTGATTTTGTCTCTGTTGTTGCTGTTGCTGCAGATTGGGGTATGTGAAGAATGTTGCTGCTTGTTATTTTATCACTTGATTCAAATCAAACTTTTCCTGTTAAAAAGTTTGGTTTGTTCAGTATGTTCAGTTTGGTTTATTTCCTGTTTAATTCGTGATAAGGTGTAAACCTTTTAATTATGTATGTTGGTACTTTGATTTTGTTTGGTGTGAATGTGATACACCTGCCTGACTGACACCCTTATGTATCCTGGTACTTTGATTATGTATGTTGGTACTTTGGTTTTGTAATTTAAGTTTTAAAGTGGTTTTGTAATTTTAATATGTCTTTTACATAATTAGGTAATATTTGAAGTTTGGACATGTCTGTGGTTCAATCGCGGTCTAGACCGCAGTTCGGACCGCGATTTGAACCGCTTAATGGAACCGCGATTTAAGACCAAACCGAGGTGGTTTGGTTCGGTTCGGTTTGAAAATTTTCATGGTTCGATTTGATTTGAGATTTTTTCAAATCGAGTACTAGCGGTTTGGTCTCTAAATTTGTCCAAACCGAACCAAACCGAATCATTTACACCCCTAGTCCTTTACTTCAAAAGAATAAATAAATAAATAAAATAAAAATACAGTACCTGTCCTGTTTTATGCCAAAACTGAACAAAATATTTCCTATAATTTGCATTAATATATCCGCTCGGTTGATAAAAAATATCACACTTTATTTTTTATAGTTGATAAATGACTATTTTATAGTCATTTATAGTATCTTTATTACGTTATTTACTTTAGATTTAATGTCAATTAAGTATAAATTAAGCTTATTTTATTTTATATCTTTGATTTTACGCTTGATTGGTATTTTGTGTAAATATACAAGTTTTTGGTTCATATTTTGATAGTACAAGGGGCTTAGAGTAAAAGCTATGAAAATAGAGGGATCAAAACTGAAAATTTCAGAAGTCAGTTCAATGCTGCTGCTGCTCGGCCGATCACTTCCTTGACTCGGCCGAGCATGAGGGACCAAAATGGAGTATTTGCTGAGAGGATCTTGCTCGACTGAGCACCTCCCTTGCCTCGCCCGAGCACTCCCCTGTTTCGCCAAATGATGCCTTTTCCAAGAGATGCAACCCTCAGCCAAAATGACTATAAAAAGAACCCTTGTATTCAGTCTTAGGATATAGAAAATCATCTGAAAAACACACAAAAATATATCAAAATACTCTAGCAATTCATTTATACACATTTCATCGATTGTTCTTAGAGTTATTTATGAAGATCGAAGCAATAAAATTTCTGAAGTTTACTTTCAGCCATTGTTTCTCCTACGAGCATAAGTTTTGCTATTCCTATCTTCGTTTATTTATTTTATGCTTGTTTTAATTATGGGTTGTGAGTAATCCCTCAAATTCTTGGGATTGAAAACTCAACACTTTTATTCATCACTTTTAAATCATGCCATCTCTCTTTATTTTAACTATTCTTTCATATCAAACTGAAAAGACTTACATTTTGGAGACGTCCAACTTGTATGATTTTAGTTAATCGAGAGAAGGACGTAGCTGTGAATCTCGATTAGCGGAACCATATGAATTGAACTAGGTTTCATTAATCACGAGAATAGATTAATGGCCTATGGATGTTCCTTGAATGGAAAGTACGTAGACTTTATAAACATTAATGGATTCTTACTAATTATGGGTCATCGAGAGATATGACATAATTAGTGAAGAATATAAATGCTACTTGCTTGATCGTGAGAAGTAGTATAGGCTGAATGTACCATCCTTGATTTTGATGAAAACTTTTATTCAAATGCATGATTATTTGATGAATAAACGATTGTTCGAGTCCCAACCCCGAGAATACCTTCGTCTTATAAGAATTCAATTAAAGTGATATCTGATATGTGCATGTTTTTAGTGTTTTCATAAACCAAAACATATTTCTCCAATCTTATTTCTATAAATTTATATAAAAACAAATATCCTTATAAGTAAACTCTGTCTCTGTGGGATCGATCCGTACTTGCACTTGCTATACTATCTATAACCCGTGCATTTGCGGTATAAAAAGAACCGTTAAATTCTGAGACGAACAATAGTATGTTCCAAAATAAATATCACTCACTCCCCCCTTCAAAGAATATCTTTTTCGTCAAAAAAAAAAAGTCCCTAAACATTGTTTAATTTACTTTTTTCACTATGCATTTTATATTTGCAAAACTAAATAATTATAAAGTGGAGAACGAAAATATTATCTTTGTCCTAATTAAATGGTAATGTATAAAAATGAAATTTAGATATCCATTTTATCATTGTGCCCGTTTGTTTCGGCTTATTTTGAATGACTTATAGCTTTTGACTATAGTTAAGTTAAAATTGGAGTGTTTGTTTCCATTTATAAGCCATTAGCTAATAAGTAAGGTACAACATAGTTATAGCACGAATAAGCAAAAGCCAAAAAGTCATAAAATTATTGTTTTTCACCACTTATCTTACCAATTGGTCACGAGTTCAAATAATACTACATACACGCTTTGCTTATTTTCTTTTTTCATTTGCATACTTCTACAATCAATTCAATTCTTTAACTTTCTTTTATTTCCTTATTATCATATAATATTACAAAAATAATTTATTTATTTTTGGGATAATTTTTATTTTATATTTTGAGACTTTGATCAATAAGTCCCTTAGATAAATGAAAAAGATCAATAAAATCACACATTTTCAAAACATACCAATAAGTCCCTGAATTTTTGCTGGACAAAAATACCCCTCGACACATTCACACGCGCCAAAGAACGTACATCACTTTATCTCTCTCTCTCTCTCTCTCTCTCTCTCTCTCTCTCTCTCTCTTTACGTTTTTCTTCTTCTACTTTCTTTCTCTCTCCTTTTCTCTCTCTTCCCTTTTTTTTCTCTTAAATTTTTAAAATGCAATATCTCAAAATCTAAAAGTCGAAAAAATTATCCGAAATCACTGTTTTAATCGCATCGCCAAGACGAATCAAACAAGTTTACTCATCATATATTTCAAATTTTATAAATAAAATAAAATTATTTTTCAATAACTATGAAATAGACCCCACTGTTGTTCTATAAAAGAATGACATAAAAACAGTAAAATCTATCACACAGCTATGCACAATAACTGAGAAAGTGACCTCAACAATCATAACTGAGAAATTGACCTCACATTTGTGCACAAACAATCATAACTGAGAAATTAACCTTACAGTTGTGCAAAAACAATCATCAACAACTGATAAATAACGGGTAAACCATTTCACATTCATAAATAACTGCGAAACTGACCTCACAGTTTTAGAAGTGTGAAAAATATTTCACAGTTATTCACATCTCAACCAACAACTGTGAAATAGACCTTACTGTTGTGCACAAACAATCATAATAACTGAGAAATTGACCTCAGAGTTGTGCACAAACAATCAACAACTGATAAATAACGGGTAAACCAAACATACTAAGTAGCAAATTAACTGTGAAACTGATCTCACAGTTAGAAGTGTGAAAAACATTTCACACTTATTCACATCATAACCAACAACTGTGAAATAGACCTCACAGTTGTTCTATGAAAGAATGACATAAAAACAATGAAATTGACCTCACGGTTATGCACAATAACTGAGAAAGTGACCTCACAATCATAACTGAGAAATTGACCTCACAGTTGTGCACAAACAATCATAACTGAGAAATTGACCTCATAGTTGTGCACAAACAATCATGAATAACAATAGAGTTCTAGGTTGTATTGGGCTTGTCTGTATCATTCTCAATATAGTTGTTTGGTATGAAAGTATCTTCGCATGAATCTTCAAGAAATTATAATTTTCAAATTTAGAACTTGGTTGAAAAAACAATTCTGGCATTTATACAATATTAGAGATATACAATGTTACAACATAAATGAATGAATAAATGAATATGTCAACATAAGCTTCTTTTACTGTATTTACAGTGAAAGTGCCTATTTTTCTATGTTCCTACAAATTAATATACATTGCCTGTTTCTTGATATTAGAATGTGAATCCGAGAACAATCATCTCCTATATACTCCGAGATTGGCTCCCATAAGAGAGCCTAGATATATGGAGTTTTCGTACTCATAAATGTCTGCAAGAAAGGGGGCCTCAAACTGTGGGCTAAACGTCAATGTTTCAAGAATAGTTCCAGACCCGTTAATCCTAACCCCGAGAAGCTGGCGTGTTTGTCTTGTCACCGCAACCCAAAAGTCTCCAGATTCAGTCTTCCTTATATTATCTACAATGCTAGTTATTTGTAGTATAACCTCTGCAGTGTTTGCATTTGGACCTCTTAGCCAAAACTTTCGAACCCTGGAAGTAACAAATTTAGTTATAAGGAGGTAGGAACGATCTCTACTAATAGCAACTCCAGCAACACCTGAAATCCCACTTAATAAAACGGAAACCATTCTAGTCCTTGGATCATATCTAAGTAGCCTTCCTGTGGAATCACTAGTGGAAAGTATCGTGCTAACATCGCTGTAGAAGGAAAGATTATAACTGATATAATGAAACTATCCTAACTGAAGTTCAAAACCAAGACAAGCACCCATAACTTTTGAGCAGTCAAACCAATGAGACGATTTTTACAACATTGAGATGCCAATACAAAAAGGGATAAAAGAAATAAATGACTTTCCCAACTAACTCTGAGCAACTCCGTTACTTAGCAGAAGCAATCTTAACATAAGGCTCAGCTCTAATAACCATGGAAAGTCATTGCAAGTATATGATTACCTTGTTTACAGGTCCTATACAAATATAGCGAATGTTCTCGTCTTCATAATGTATGTGCTCCATTACGGTACGAAGAGCCTTTTCTCTTAGTTTTTTTGCAGGCCATCTATTGAGAATTGGTTCCACAAACTTGTCAAGAGTTGCCCAAAGTATATCCTGGACAAGCGGGTGTGGGTAGTAAAGATCTTCCTGCAAGAAATCAAGTGTCCTGTCACCACCATGTGTTGTGACACCTTTTCATAGTAATTTTGAGAACTCAAGTGTACACCTTTTCCTTTATATAGAGGCATTTGCCATGACTTGTAAAAATGTGAAGAAGGGATTGATAAGACGGGAATATGCAAATGGAAAACCTTATTAAAAATCAGAAAGTTAAGGTTTTTAAAGATATAATCATCACTGGTACTAAGAATTTTATGAAAAAGTCTAGAACCATGCACCACTTAATAATAACTCAAGGAGTTCTACTAGGACATCATGTGTTGTCAACACAAAAGCACCAGAACAATATGTAGTGTAGTAGAGAATTTGTGCACAAACATACTAAGTACCAATTATACTTTCAAGTGTATGGTAGACATTTTGAATGGAAGGGAGAGAGTAAAAAACAAGAATTCCAGACATCAACACACTCACACGCAATTTTGGAACAGAATGAAGGATAAGAACTTACGCGTCATCAATAAATTTTGCTGCGACCATTACACTGGTGATTAGAAGCCTATGAACAATAAATTTTATCTCACTTGCAGTATTCCAAATTATCACCAATTCACCAACAAAATTGAAAATCAGTAGCATTTCTATACTCCATCAGCCAAACGAGAAATCAATTGAGGAAACAATCAATATATAGAATTTCCGGCTCAAAAGCTCACCTGCGTTGAAATCGACGGTGATTCGTCGGTGAAACACTACCGGCAAGTTCACGGACATTTTTGACGATGAAGAACGGTATTTGCTTGCCAATCAATTTCAGAAACCCTAAATTCTTCAACGGCGCAGTTTTAATCGCACCATGGAACTCGCTGGTGGAAGTCATCGCCGTATTACAGATAGATTGTGGATAGAGAGAGAGAAACGGATTGCGGATAGAGAGAGAAACGAATTGCGAAGAGGATGAGTGAGCAGGGCAGTTTTGGCAATTTAAATTATTATAAATAGGGTCAGTGACTCTACGGTCGTTTTGATTTCCACTCTTGGATTCCAAGGTAAAATTCAAAATGTAATGTTTTTATTGATAAATTTCCCCTATTTGAAGGTCTTATTGGTAAAAATCCCTTATATTTTTTTACTTTTATAAACATAAATAAATTAACAAAAAAGAAAAAATATACAATAAATAAATAAAAATTAATTTGTGAATTCAATCTGTATCCTTTATTATATTTCAATAAATTACATTTCGTATTTGTTTAATATTTAATTTCAATATATAAATATAATTTATAATTATTATGATTTTGAATTATTTCTTTTAGATTTAGCGCAAACATTTATATTTATTTATTTGCAAATATTTTTTTTTCTTAAAAAGAATCAAAACAATTATTATATATTAAATCCATCAATTATCAATCAATAATTCATCATCTATCAGATATAAGTCATCAGCCATCAACTGCAACCAATGAATTATCAATCAATCAGCTATAAGTAATTAAGCAATCAACCATCATCTATCAGCTATAAGTCATCAGCCATCAACTGCAACAAACTAGCATTTATCAGTGTAATTTTATTATTGTACAAACAGTGCATATACAAACAACAAGTAAAACATATTACCCTCGTTGTCCCAAAATGAAAGTTCAAAAAATGTCCAAATTTATTTTTGATGAAGAGCAACATAGAATTTTAATGGATATTCATTTCGAAAAGAAGGAAGTAATTAAAAAAAAAACGTTAATGCGACATTTTTACGGGATGGATGAAGTAACAATTTTTTTGTAGTCCTAAAAAAAATGTCACAGTGCCATACTTTCAAAATAAAGAAAATGGTTGAAAAATGATTTTTAAAATTTATACTTCACAGGTCCCGAAAAGATAGTTTAACTACTTTTATATATTAAAAATTGTTTGATAATATTTTTAATGGTGCATCAATACTATCTTTTAGAATTTAAGGAGGATAACTAAACTTTCTTTAAATTTGGTAAAAGGTCAAAAAATAAGATGAAAGAAGTATTTGTGGCTTTAAAATTTCTTACTATCATGTGTTTCCAAGATTAGTTCAAGGCTTCTCTGATGTATCTTTTCTGTATTGCCCCCCTCCCCCTATTCATCTTCTACTGCAAGGGAATACTCCCTCCGTCCCATCTTTTTAAAGACTTTTGAATTTTGTACGGGAATTAAGGAGAAAATATTATATTGAAAGTGTTGTGAGTGTGAAAATAAAATAGGAGAGAGAATGAGTAGAGAGAATAGTAAATTATAATGGTGATGTGAGTATTAAAATAATGTAGGAGAGAGAATGAGTGGAGAGAATAGTAAAGATTCCTTTCCATTTTAGGAAATTATATATTATTGTGGGACGCCCAAAAAGAAAAGTTTATATATTATCATGGGACGGAGGGAGTATAAATTATTCAATAATTGACACAGAAAATCTGTGACCAAAAAGAAAATGCAATACTGCCAATTAAGTGAAGTAAACATATATTTTACTCCCTCTGTCCAAAAATAATGAGTAACCAAAAACTTTTCAAATTTTCTCTAGATCAATAGCAATTTTTTTAGAACAAAATACGTTTAATCCCCCAAAGTATTCACCGATTCCCACGTTATATCCTCGTTTGAAAAGTTAGTATATTTGGTATCTAAACTTCCAAATCGTTAGTAAACTTAACGAAATAAGTCATGTGTCGAGCACATGATTACAAATGTGCTAGTTGTATTTGTTTTAAGGGGTCAAATACAAAGTTTTAAATATAGAGTGCTAATAAAAATTTTATTTCTTTTTCCAAAGTAATTAATATTTTCTTAAATAATTAATATTTCATGAAAATAATATTATTTTTTTTAAAAAAAATTTATGTTAAAAATAAATATTTTTTTTTATTTTTATTAAAAAAACGGTTTGATTTCCGTAATAGCATCAGGGGCGGATCCACCTTAGGGCCAAAGTGGGCCATGGCCCACACTCAAATTTCAAAAAAAAAAAAAATTTTTTTTTTTGAAACTATGGATAACTAGACTTAGTAAATGCATTTCAACTCTAATATTTGATTGCCCAAGCGGAAGGTTGTTTACCGTTTCCCCTTCATGTCCTGGGTTCGACTCCTATACTCCCCATTCGGTCATTTGTCATTTTAATATATATTATCTCTTTTTTTGAATACTTAAAAACAAAATTGTTTGCTAAGTAATTAATAAATTAATAAAAATAGCATCAATTGTTTAAACATTGGAAAAAATAGCATCATTAGAAAAAACAATTTTTTTTGGCTCACACTGAATTTTTTTTCTGGATCCGCCACTGAATAGCATAGACTAAATTATCTTAAATAATTAATATTTTCAGAAAACATATTTTTTTTTAAATAAGATTAAAAACTAAAAAATATTAAAAATAAAAAAAATTGTATTTTTTTTAAGAAATTATATATTTTAAGAAAATTGTATTAAAAAAACTAAAATAAATTACTTAAAAGAAAATAATGATTAAAAATAAAAAAACCTTATAATGTTTCATTTGTATTTTTTTAATAGAAAAACTTATTAATTAAAATAAAATCAACCATGTAGTTTTTTTTTTAAAAAAGACAATTTTTTGATTTATAGGATTTTTTAATCGTATTTTTTTCAAAATTAAAAATCAATTAACATTTTTTCAGGAAATGTTAATTATTAATTATTTTTGATAATGTTAATATGTGTTTATATGTTATTTTTAACATAAAAATATTTTTTTAACATAAAAAATATAAAAATACTTTTTTTTTCAGGAAATATTAATTATTTAAGATAATATTGATTATTTTAGAAAAAGAAATAAATTTTAAACACTTTATATTAAAAACTTTGCATTTGACCCCTTACAAACTTGTGATCATTACAATTTACAAACAAGCCCATTTGTCATCATGTACCGGTATACTCCCTCCGCCCCACGTCATTGTGGATTATTTTTCCGGGCACGATAATTAAGAAATATTATTAAGATAATGAAAATGTGTGGTAGGAAATGAAGAGAGAGAATGAGTGGAGTTGGTTGAATAAATTGTGTGGTAGGAAATGAAGAGAGAGAATGAGTGGGTGGGGTAGGGTGAATATAAAAGAATAAATTTATTTCCATTTTGGGCAGTTTGCATTCACGTGGGACGAACCAAAATGGAAATAAGTTCACAATGACGTGGGACGGAGGGAGTATAACTTATTTCGTTAACTTTTCTAACGTTCGTTGGTGCCAGTGTGCAAAGTGAGATGATTTGGAAGTTTAGGTACCAAACAAACTGACTTTTCAAACGTGGATGTAAAGTGGAAATCGGAGGATAATGGGGAGTAAACGTATTTTGGCTTTTTTTTTTTTCTAAAAAAAATGGTGATTCATTTTGCAACAGTGTGTATTCAAAATATATAAACTGGCGATCTCCACTTGATAGTTTATTTTATTTTAATATCACTTTTTGTTTCTTAAGAGAAGGGGCTAATCTACTAATCTAGTATTAGTTCTAAACTGTAACAATTCACCAGAAATGGGCTGTACTGGAATTACCTATGTCAAAGACTTTTTGTGGCATTGCTAAGAAAGTATTTGTGCCTTTGATATTTCATCCCCTTGAAGATAACACAAATGATGCATGCTTATCCATTCTGATAGAGAGTGCATGTGCTTGTCCGTGTTATATATGGCTCCTGTTTGTGTGTGAGAGAGAGAGAGAGAGATGCTTTACTCCATAAACAAACAGGATCAAGTTGGGATTAAACGAAGGAGACTGATTGGACAATTATGTAAATTACTGACCAGAAATCGATCGGGCCTACTGAAATGGACCCGGCGTGTCGTCTCCTTAGAGCCAGCCTGCCAACATTTGGGCGACTTGAAAAACTAAACATTTCATCTCATCACCAAAACTCTTCAGACTCTCGTATGTTTCATGCTGCTCAGCCTATCATATGAGTTAGCATGCCTACCTTAGCATGGGAAAGACGACATGACATGAATTTCTCTCTAACCTAAGCTTTGCAAACCATACTTATTGTACATCCCCAAATGTCAAGAATCTCACAGACCCTATATCCCTTCCTAAACGTACCCTTTTAGTCCAAAATCAAGTTACTTTCTCCAATTCTTCATTGGGTCATTTCAACAAACACCATATCAGCAACAACAAAATCAGTATTTCCAAATCTTCATTGGGTCATTTTAACAAGCACCTTATCAGCGACAACAAATTCAGTCACTCACCAATGACCAGTTAACATGCTATGCATTAAATTTCGAAATCGAAACAAGCCAAGTCGGTGATTCAGGATTTGCATTTTATCAAACAGATGCTATGCATAACACAGAAATGACCAAATGAAAAGACCAAACCGCCGGTTCGAAACCGGCGGTTCCAACGGTCACAGAAACACCCGTTAGCACAAATAGCCGTTTTATTACCGTTATTTTGGCCATTTTCAGGGAAAACAATAAAAATTAAAGTTGCCCCTTTGTAATTGTAACTATAAATACCCCTCTCTCAAATCTATTGTGCAAATACTCATAATCTCACTCTCACTCTCACTCTCACTCTCACTCTCACTCTCACTCTCACCAGTTAATCTCTCGTCAGTAGTATCCATTTTAGCATAATAATATTATTTAGTTATATTTTTCATACAAATACACTAGAATTATTTTATTTTCTGTATTAATTATTACAAAATGTTTTCTCGACGATCCAAATCCAACAATGGCGGTAAAGGTAAAACACCCGTTCTTCAACCACAAAGCCAAAGCCAAAGCCAAAGCCAAAGCACACAATTTACTGCAACTTCTGAAGGTGGAGGTACGTCTTCTAAATTATTTATATTTAATGAAATTACTTATAGAAGACAATTAGCAAAGTTTATTTGTGCTCGAGGACTTCCTTTTAATTTCGCAAATGATCAGTTTTGGGAACATTTTGCACGACATGCTTTAAATCCCGCCGCTACAAAAGTACCACCTTCGATAGTAATACGTGACATTGTGAAACTAGTACACGAATATAAAATTGTTTTAATTCAAACATACGAGAATTTAACGAATAAAGTTTCAATTTGTGTTGATTTATGGAGTGATTGTTTGCAAAAACATCATTTTATGAGTATAACATGTCATTGGATAGATAATTCATGGACAATTCATAAAAGATTAATTGCATTTAGATATTTTGATGTTAAGCATGCCCCACATAACATTGCCCATCAAATACTGACTATTTTAAATGAATATGGTTTAGCTAAAAAAATATTTTCAATTTCATTTGACAATTTCATTTGTAATCTTGCTAGTTTACCATCATTAATGACTTTTTGCCAACCATTGATAGGTAGTAAATTTTTTCACGTTAGATGCATATGTCATATTTTAAATTTATGTGTACAAGACTGCTTAACTTCGTTAAATGGTCAAGTTTTTCCAATTAGAGATGCTATTCATTATATAGCGTTTCGAAATAACGTTAAAAAGAAATGGGTTAAATTTTGCAAAACTAATGGCTTAAAACCAAAAATATTTTCAATGGGTGCTTTAAATAGTTGGAATTACATCTATAAAATATTAAATGAGTCTTTTGAATATAAGGAGGCACTTTGCATGTTTTTATCCTCTATTGAATATAATGTTACATTATATCCTCATCAATGGGTTTCTTGCACTAAGTTATGTCAAATTTTAGGAGTTTTTAAAGATGCCATAGTTAAGTTATCTCAAACTTATTATTCAACTTCTTATTTGTTTTTAGATCATTGTATTATAATTGCTAATATGTTTCAACATTTTCATGATTGCCCTATATTAGGCAATTGTATTGCTAGTATGAAAGAAAAATGGTTATTACATTTTAAAGAAATTCCAATGATATTTTTAGTTGCTAAATTGTTAGATCCTAGGGTAAAAATTGATGGTTTACAAGAATTACTTACATATTATTATCAAAATCAAAGCTTATTTCCTCCTAATATTAAAGGTAATGGTTTTCCTTCTATTACTCAATTTGTAGATAAAACCAAAAATATTTTATTAGATATTTTTATAGAGTATAACTCAAAGTTTGGCGATGAGAATACTTGTAGTAGTAGTCAAAGTAGTACTACTCAAAATGACCCATTCTCTAGTATTTTAATTAATTTTTATCAAGGTAGAAATCCTTCTCGAGAAAGTGGTTCTACTGGTTATTTAGAACTTGATACATATTTAACAACTTCTTTTGAGTGTGATTCAAATGATTTTGATATTTTAAAGTGGTGGGCGAAAAGAACAACAATTTTTCCTATAATTTCTATGATTGCTAAGGAAATACTTGCTTCTCCCGCATCAATCACGTCCTTGGAGCAAGCATTTGGCGATGAAAAAAATGAGTTAGATGTAAGACGTTCAAATTTGCTCAATGAATATTTAGAGAATCAAAATTTGCTTGGAGATTGGGTCAAGGCGGAGATAAGAGGTCAAGAAACACATATAATTTCTTCCGACGAAGATGATGAGTCTGAAGAATCGACAAGCGAGGATGATTGAATTTGAATGATAATGTTCCTTAAGGTAGTTTTTTTTTTTTTTTTTTTGAGCAACTTACGGTAAGTTAATTATATCATCATATAGATTAAAATTTTTGTATTATATAGATTAGATTTTAAATAATTCTTCTAAATTATAGGTAAGGCTCTTTATATCCTCCCTTAATTATAAAAGGGTAAGGTTGATTGCCCTGCTTATTGTAATTTTTTGAATTATTAATAAAGTTTAAAAGGGTATCGTCCCATTTTTTTTTATATAAATCATTGTCTAAAATAAAAATCAAAATTAGGTATAAAATTTGTGGGCATGTCCACTAATTTGATCAATTATCAAACATTGTAGAGTCTGTTCTTTGAGTGAATGAGAAGATGTGTGTTAGTTTGACCTGATTGGCCCTGGTTTGACACAAAGTTACCTGTTGGACTGAGGTCCAAGCTCAAATTGGATTGGGCCGTAAAATTTAGTTTATCTAGAAAATCAGTTTCAACAAAACAGAATATGAATTTAAGTATAAATTTGAGTTACAACTGTTTATACATCCGAAAATATGCAGCGGAATAAAAGTAAAAACACAAAGAATTAAACGTTTACTAGTTTTGCCCCATCAACAATGCTTTAACCCTAAAAAGGTTTTCATTATAAAAGATCCGATTTACAGACTAAACAATAATAAGTGAAACAAAAAGATTAAAAATACTAAAGTTAGTCCCAACCAACTTATAAACTAAAAACAATCTTTCTTTGTCAAGATAAGCTTATTCTAAACAGAAAAAGAACAAAGAACTTGAATACAAATCTAGATGTGAGTTCAGATATAATACACAAATGCACTAACAACCTAAAGAGCTATCTCGAATTCATGAAAAACAAATTGTTTTGTCTTCTAAACAATTCTTGATGCGTGTCCTTCTATATTGTGCCGTGAGTCTTGTATTTATAATCACATTTGAAGAGTCATTCAATCAATGAAATTCTTCCTTGTTTGAATCAATCCGAATCCTAAAAGAAAACAAAAGATTGACAATAAAAAAGAAAGAGATTTGTTAGTAATATTAGTCCTAATTAAAACTCAATATATTTACATAAATAATAAGATATGTACAAATATTAACAATGTCCTTTTCCAAATATGATTCTAAATCTTTGATAGCAAAGTTAAAAATCTACTTACCAAATTTATCAGTTGGTTTCAAATTAGGGAAGTCAATATTCCCTAAAATCTCACTCTTTCAATCTCCCCCTATTTTAGAATTTCTGATAAAAACAAAGATTTAACAATAAATTCGATTAATTAGATCTTTCAGATTTCAAACCTCCCCCTGAATTGGATGTGTGTGATGATGTGTAGACACATTCACACAAAATCTGCATAGAGATTAGATGAAACAAAAGTTGCAGTTCAACAAACCAAACATAAATAGCATCCATCATTGTTTAGGAGGTTACAGACCAAATAATGTTTAAAATATAACCAACCAAATAAACAGTTTAAAAACAGTTCAACCAAACCATAAATAAATAAACTAAATTATCAAGCTCCCCCTGAATTTGTTGTGCATCTTCAAACATCAATCATTCAAGCTTCCCCATCCAGCATCAGTAGGAGTAGGAGCAGCAACAGCAGCTTCTTCTTCTCCCCCTTTTTGACTAGAAAATGTAGTCTTTCATTTCTGTAGACTCACCTTCAGAGCCTTTAATTCTCTGTATGAGTCTTGGAGGTAATCAGTTGAGCTTGGAGAGCTGGAGAGAGCTTCAGAAGCTGTGATCTCAGCATCTAGTGCCTCCAGTTGGACAGTGATGGAGACATCAGATGTGTGACTGGATGTGGCCACATCTTGATTTACATCCTCAGTCTCAACTCCCAGTGGCAGGTCAACATACCTCTGCTTCTTGTCTATAAAGGTTTTGGTCTCTTTCAGTAGTTCAAACTCACTCACTCTAGGCTCACCCTTTTCTGTTATTACCCCTTAAGCAATAAGGATTTGAGATATGAGAGAGGGATAAGGGAGGGACCATTTCTTATAGGGGGACTCACATTACCCACAAATCTTTTTGAATATAAAAGCCCCAAAGTTAATATCTTTCTTGGTACCCAGCCTATACATCAAATCTGCATGTATCTGTGTGGCAGAGGTTTTGTTGTTGGATGAACAAAGGTTGGCTGTGATGATGAGATGGAGAAAACAGTAGAAGGAGGTAAGAGATCCACTACCTAGGACTTTTGGTTTTGTGGGCCAAGCTTTTAACTTTCTATGGGTCAAGGTAGAGACAATCTCACCCTCAGACACCTCACATTCCTCATCCGGCACTTCCTCTTGCCCTAGAAAAGTATTAATGACAGAGGGGGAAAAGGATACGAATTTACCCCTAACATAAATAGTGGAAAACATGGGGGATGCAGGGTTGTTCAGACCTTTGGATAGATTGGCATAAAACTCATGCACAATCTTAGGAAAGACGATCTTAGGGTGATATACAGTCATCAAAAGTCCCTTATCCTAAAAAAATGGGACCAACCCTAGTCTAGCAAAAGATTCCCTATCCCTATTTATTTTCTTAATCAATTCCTTGTTCACAATTTGCTCATACCTCTCAGAGGCATCTAGAGACAGAAATTTGGGGGAAACATGGATCATAGCAATAGAGGAGGAAGGAGGAGAGATAGGTTTACCCTTTTTAGATGACAGTCTGGAGGATGTGCGTTTGGATGTGTGCACATCTGAAGTAACATCCTTTGGGGGATAGGGATGTCTTGCTACTTCTTCAGCTTCTATCTCCTCAACATCATCCTGTTCTACCTCCTGGTCTTCCCTTTCTTGTTCTAGCTTTTCAGGCCCCAGCTTGAAGTTTTCATTTTCATCTATGTCATCACTTTCATCACTGGAATCATCTTCCTCTTCAGCTTGTGCAGGTTCATCTTGTGCAACTTTCTTTTTCCTTTTCAGGGCCAACAGTAGATTGGTAAGGGGATCCTCTTCAGGTTCAGCTTGAGAGGGTACTTTTTTTTTCAGCACTAGGCATTCGAACTAGCTTAAATTGGGAGTCATCTTCCTCTTCTTCCTCATCACCAAGCAAAATTGCAGTGGAGGGTTTCCACATGGAAATTTCTGGTGTTTGGCCTTGTTAGCTTCAGATAGTTTTCTGGCTCGATGAGATCTCCTCAGCTTTTTGGGAGGAGAGGCCTTGGCCTTGAAAGCTTTCCCTTTGGTGATGGAGGGTGGTGCCTTACTTTTCTTTGAAACAAGAGAGGTCACTGGAGGAACAAAGGTTATTTGAGGTAAAGATTCACTAGGTGTGGGACTTGGAGATGATGGAGAAGTAGGTATTTTTGTGGGAGGAGATGATTGAGATACAGATGGAGGCTCCATAGTTATGGGATCAGCAGGAGAGGGAGCCACCATGAAGGAGTTTCAGTTTGTTCCAGTGAAGTTGGAACAGATACAGTTGAGGAAGGTTGTGCTTCTTGCCCAGATTCAGGTACATCAGGCATAACCACAGAAATTGGCTGTACATTCAAGATTTCTTGCTCAAAATTAGGGCTTGTAGGATCCATTGTTTCTGCAAAATTTGTTAGGCAGAGAGAGAGAACAAATATGGTGTGTGTGTGTGTGAGAGAGAGAGAAATTGGGGCAAGAGGAGGAAAACAATAATGAGTTTTAAGGGATGATGTGACGGATGTGAGTTACATTTATACTCAATTTTGATTATCTTTTAGGATAATAACGAATCTTTTTAGACAAATTCCTTCCATAATTAACCCTTGAAATTGTCCTTGCTTTTTCCATTAGTATCTTGGTATACAATTTTCCTTTTTATAAGAGATATTGGAAATAAAAGACATGTTAAATTAAATAATAAGTTAGATATGAAAATAAAAAAGAAAATATATTTACAAAGCACCTTATACAACCTGAGATGCTGAATGTCTAGCATGATACAACACACATGTGATATAAATAATCTCAGTTTCAGATGTGGCATAGAATGTAAGTCACATTTGTGGACACATCTGACTACAAAAAGTCAATGGGCAATAATCTAATCTGTACAACCTCTATAATGCATCTACCCATTTTTTATTGTGGATAAAGTACATAATTGGAGTAGCTTTCACTTTTCTATTTCCCTAAGATAGCCCTCTGTCCAGTACTGATCTTTTCAGGTTTGATTTCAAACTATTATCTTGAGAATCACTTGATCACACTGGACAGGCTTCATGCAAATGGGAGAAACAGTTGTTTCTCTTTAATAAGACACTCACTGTGAGATATCTAGAAAGATTATATCAAGTTATCATAAGACAACATGAACTAGAAATACCCACAATTAAGTAATCAGACATGTCAATTACGAAGGACAAACAAGTGACCACACTGAGATTTTTTGTGCTAATTTATGATATTTTTGGATTTTTTTTAGTTAGTTAATATACAGATGTGTCAATGGATATGTGAACATTTGTGCTCACATTCTTAAATATCACACAATCCAAGAGACTTCCTCAGAGAAGAAAATCTCTCATGATCTAATGCCTTTGTAAGTATATCAGCCAATTGATTTTCAGTCCCAATAAATTCCAGACACATAGTTTTTTGCTATACAAAATCCCTTATAAAATGGTGTCTAATATCAATATGCTTGGTTCTGGAATGTTGGACAGGGTTATTTGATATGTCTAAAGCACTTTTGTTATCACAGAATGCAGTGAGAATTTTGCTATTTAACCCATAGTCTTTAAGCATTTGGTTCATCCACAAAGCTGTGTGCAACAACTCCAAAGGGCAATTTATTCAGCCTCAGCTGTTGATAGGGATACACAATTCTTCTTTCTACTATACCACGAAACAAGATTGTTTCCTATATAGAAGTAACCACATGTGGTACTCTTTCTATCATCACTATTGCCTGCCCAATCAGAGTCACTGTACCCAACCAAGTTAGTGTTTGTCTCTTTGGAATAATGTAACCCTAGGTTGGCAATCCCATTCACATATCTAATGATCCTTTTTAAGGCCTTAAGATGGGAAACCTTTGGTTTTGCTTGGTACCTAGCACAAAGACATACACTATATATGATGTCAGGTCTACTAGCAGTGAGGTATAACAAACTACCTATCATGCTTCTGTACACAGTTTGGTCCACAATCTGACCATCAATGTCATTAGTGAGCCCTTGGAATGAACCTATTGGAGTTTTAAGGTGAGATAAGTGTTCAAGGGAGAATTTTTTCACAAGGTTCTTAGCATACTTGGATTGGGAGATGAACACTCCTTCCTTGAAATGTTTGATCCGTAGACCTAGGAAGTAGTTCAACTCTCCTATCATACTCATCTTAAATGTGGAGGTCATGCTTTCCACAAATGTAGTCAACATGATGTATGAATTGGATCCAAACACTATGTCATCTACATAGATTTGAGCCACAATAATTTCCCTTTTCTCTCTTCTCACAAACAAGGACTTATCTACCTCACCTCTTTTGAACCCTAGGTGAAGTAAGTGATCAGTCAACCTACCATACCAAGCTTTAGGGCCTATTTTAGCCCATACAGAGCCTTTTTCAGTTTGTATACATGATTAGGGTATTCATGATCCTTAAAACTCTTAGGTTGTTCTACATAGGCCTCTTCATTCAATACCATATTCAGAAAGGTACTCTTAACGTCCATCTGATGAAGAGTTATCTTGAGGTAGCAGGCTATGGCCAACAAGAGTCTTATAGACTCAATTCTGGCAACAGGAGAAAAAGTTTCCTCAAAGTCAACCCCTTCAACTTGAGTATATCATTGAGCCACAAGTCTGGCGTTATTCCTAGTAATTACCCCTTTTTCATCAATTTTGTTCTTGAAAATCCATTTTGTACCTATAATATTCCCATGAGAGGGTCTACGTAATAGGGTCATGTTCGGTGTGAAACCTAACGATTTATTTAATTTCCGCAAGCGCACGGGCTATTGAAGTATAACGAGTGCAAGTACGGGTCGATCCCACGAGGACAGGGTTTACTTTGGGATGAATTTGTTTTTACTAAGAATTATAGATGAGATTGGGAGAAATATAGTTTGTGTTGAGAAAAGAATAGAACATATACAGAAAATACTTTTAGGAAAACTCTTATAAACGGAAGCATTCTCGGGATTGGAAATCATTTAGCCAATTATTCATCATATAGTCATGTCTTTGAAAATACAGATTTTCATAAAAATCAAAGATGGTACGTTAAGCCTACACTACTTCTCACGATCAAGCAAGTAGCGTTTGTATCCTTCACTAATTATGCCCTATCTCTCGATGGCCCATAATTAGCAAGGATCCATTAAAGTTCGCAAATCAACGTACTTTTCATTCAAGGAACATCCCTAGGCCATTGAACTACTCTCGTGATCAATGAAACCTAGTTCCTTTATATGGTTCCGTTAATTGAGATTCTTCGCTAGGTACTTCTCTCGATTAACCGAATCATACAAGTTGGACGTCTCCAAAATATAAGTCATTTTGAGATTAATATAAAGAAATTATTTAGATGAAGAGAAATGACAAGACTTTTTATAAAAGATGATGAACAAAAGGCATTTTGAGTTTCCAACCCCAAGAATATGGGGGATTACTCACTAGCCATTATGAAACAAATAAACATAAGTAATAATAAGAGATAAAGGGAAGAAAGACTTATGGTTGTAAAGAGACGAAGGCTGAAAATAACTTCTGAAATTTTATTGCTTCTTCTAAAATACTTCAAGAACAATATGAACACTTGATTCTTCAAGAGATTTGGAACTAATGATGATAACGAAAAAGTATATTCTGATATATAATGTATTTCTAAGACTGATTACAAATGTCTATATATAGACATGGATGAGACTCTTCAAAGTGGTGCCTTCAAAAGGTGCCTTTT
This sequence comes from Adenophora triphylla var. japonica, assembly GCA_022495995.1. Taxonomy (NCBI): domain Eukaryota; kingdom Viridiplantae; phylum Streptophyta; class Magnoliopsida; order Asterales; family Campanulaceae; genus Adenophora; species Adenophora triphylla. Next base: position 168,028 of record JAFEMH010003389.1, read on the forward strand.
AATTCAGCAGACAACACTTGCACGGCCGAGTCAAGGGAACTGCACGGCCGCTCTGGCCTTGGCACCATTTTTATTTTTGAAATGGTGAAAGTGCACGGCCGCTCCTCCTTTGGCAGCACGGCCGCTCTGGCCTGGATTGCTCGACCACTCTGGTCTTCAAGCCTCGGCCACTCCATGTTTTGGGGCCAATCTTGGCCTGGCAATTGTCATATGCACGGCCTCTCCTATACAAAGAGCACGGCCGTGCAGGCTGGGATTTGGCATGTGTGCTTATTTTGATGTTGTCCCTCCATGGCTTTGACACTCGATTATTTCAAAGGCTCCAATTGTTCATAAAATGAATCTAAAACCTGTCTAAGAGTATAAGATATACCAAAGGCATAAAATCGAAGGTATATGACCAAAGAAGCTAAAATAAACTAAATGCAAACTAAATGATACTAAAAACTAAGAAAATAATTGATAAATGATGCGATAAATGACTATATAATAGTCACTTATCAAACTCCCCCACACTAAGCTTTTACTTGTCCCCAAGCAAGATTAGGATGAGAAAATGGAGAGGGAGAAAAAAAATGCAAATGATAAAACAACGAGATTGATCCCTCAGAAAATTTATTGCTGCATGCCTATTGCCTTTGAAGATTGCCTCTAGCTTCCTATTCATATTTTTCATATCCTTAAAAATCATTAGAAAGAAGTATTTAGGGGATATTTCAAGAGAGCAGTTTTAAGACAATAAATCAATATAACATAAATAGAATTTGATCAAGCAAAGCATATTATAGAGAAGAATGAATCTTTGGATCATAAGCTTGGTGCAATGAAAAGCTTCACTCTTTAGAGTGATTTGTGAAAATGAATTTATTGCTTAAAATGTACAAAATAAAAAGAATGAACATTTATTCACAAATTAGAAGCGTTCATGGAATTGAAATGCATTTTGAATCACAAGGGCGGAAATGGAGGATGATAGTGGAAAATCTTATCAAGGCCTTGTAAGTACCCAAATCCGGATCGTCCAAATCTGTCAGAAAGTTAACCGAAATCCGTTAACTGGCCCGCTCCAGGTTAACCGGAACTCGTTGAACTCCCCGTTGCCGTGCCAATGAGACGTCCCGGGACTGCCCCGTGCATCCCGACGTCAAAGCATACTTAACACGTGTCATCTCACGTAAAAGTATGGCTTTCCCTGAAAAACGCACTTTCCGACACTTTCCGGGGGCATTTCGGACATTTTCCAGACTGTTATTTTAAAAAACGGACAAAACCGGGACCCGGGAACAAACTCCCACATAGGCTGGTGACTCACATGGCACGTGGCAGCCATGCCACCTCCCTCTAGTCACCCTTCAATCACAAATCAAGCTAAAAAGACCAAAATACCCCTGGAATTCAGTCAAAGTCCGGCCGGACTCCCTGTGCAAACTTTCTGAAATTGCCAAGAAGCCCTCGTAATTCCAAAATACCACAAAACCCCCTGGATTCAGTCCAAGTCCGTCCGGACTCCTACTGCAATTTTCATCTATAAATAGAAATGGCTGTCAAAGCCAAAAGGAGGAACTTTTTTACCCCAAAATTCACCACACCCCATGGCCAAACTGATTTTCACCCCTTTCGAGCTCCCGTTCTGTCTCGATTCGCGTGAAACCTTCGTATTTCGATCAAATACGCCCCTTACCACTTCGAAACAACCTTTCGAACTACTTTCCGTGTCCCGTACACACCTTTCGAGCCAAAGGAGTCGACCCTAGCCATAGGTATAACTCCCTCTCTCTAAATCTCTCGTTTCGTCTCGGTTTACGCGCCAGTCGCTACAACCATTTCGAACAACGTTATCAAAATGTAGACGCCTCCGTCTAACGGGGTCCGATACATTTTAGCCCCTCGATCCTCTTCTCTTTCCGTAAGAGAAGTAATCACGGGTTAAAACGGCATTTCGACCCCCGTTCCGTTTACTTTTATGTCATTTACCAATTCTGGATCGATCGATCCGTTGATCGTCATTTAATTTCTGTCATTTACAATTCCGAGTCGTTTGACTCGTCGATCGTCATTTACAATTCCGAGCCGATTGGCCTCGTTGATCGTCATTTACGATTTCGGATCGTTTGATTCCGTTGATACCGCACTTTAAATACTGTCATTTACAAAGTCCGACCCGTTTGGATCGTGATAGTATTTACTTTTCAAAGTCCGAGTCGCAACCCGATTCGTTAATCGCATATCATTTAATACGCATTTTTCCCGTAAAAATCGTTAACAATGTAATGCCCGGTTCAAAATCGGAGTTCGTCCTTCGAACTCTCTTTCAAAATACGCGGAATGACGTTTGGCCCCCGAACGCTCATCTTCAAACTAAAAGCTGCCATTTGACACTTAAAATCATTTAATACGCATTTTTCCCGTAAAAATCGTTAACAATGACGCGCCCGGTTTAAAAAAACCGGAGTTCGACCCTCGAACTCCTTTTCAACTCAAAATCGACGTTTGCCACGCAAACGCTCGTTTCAACTCAAAATCGACGTTTGCCACGCAAACGCTATTTTCAAACTCAAAATCGACGTTTGTCATTCAAACGCTCGTCTTTTCAAACAAAGTCACCTAATCAACGTTTGTCATTCAAATCAAGATTAAGCTTGTCATTCAAGCCCCCATTTCAAAAGACACACACACACACACACATTTTCGAGAAAGGTAGAAAGACTCGTCATGCGAGGCGTTTCGGGCGATCTCGTAATACTCTACCCGAAACGTAACGTGACCTCCGAACCTAACAATCTCTGATACTAAAAAAGATTTTTACTCGTTTTTGCTACCAATAAAAATGATCCCCTGTTTTCAAAGCCTTTTCCTAAGTTTTTGCTACCAATAAAAACGACACCATTTTCTAAAAGCCGTTTCTCAACGTTTGGGCTCAAAATACAAAAACCGCGTGGCGACTCCTCATTTTTTTCCTTCCCATGAAGCGAGGTCGCAGACACCAACCACCCGCGAAAGACAACCGCCTTTCGCATCGCGCGAAATCCGGGTAATTTCAGGCCTAACAAATTATCTTACTTTTATCCGTGTTAAATTTGCAAAAGGCTATAAGCAATTTTTTTATCCTTTCAAGTAGGAAAAAGTGTGGCTGCGAACCCAATGTTCCTAATACTTAGATCAAAAATTCCTTAGATATTATTTCTATTTGGCAAGGGAACATCGTCGCAGCGAACGCCGTGCCCCGAGTTACTTTAGGAAATAATATACTGCTTTTTGCTTTTTTTCTTTTGAAGATTTGGTGACTTAGTCACTCTTGAGCAATAAGATAAAATGTTTTAGCTTTGATTGATTATTGGAAATGGAAAGATGGGATTTTATGAAGGGATGTAATTCAAAGGAAGCAAAACAACATGAATCTTTTTAATGAGGGAATAAACATCAAAAATATTAAAATGTACATTTAAAGAAATAATTTTTCAAAATTTTTCACAAGATAAAAACCAAGTGCTTAAGATGATCAAGAAGGATTCAACTAAACAAATAAATACTTTTCTTGATAAAACCCTATATATTGCTATATTAACTTATGAGGCTTTAATTACTTTCTAAAAAATATCCCTATATTTTTCTTTCTAATAATTTTTAAGTGTATAGAAAATATGAGAAGAAAGACAAAGGCATTATTCTAGAGAAAATAGCAAGCATGAGGATTAATAATAGGGATCATCATAGGATTTTTTTTTTATTATTATTTTTTAAATACTAGACATACATAATAAAAAGAAAATGCAACTAAGTTAAAAATGGAAAACTAAACTAGAAAACATTTAAACATTAAACTAGAAAGCAAGTAAAGATAGATAAATACCCCCCCCCCACACTTGAAGTGTACATTGTCCTCAATGTTTTAAGGACATATGAAAGAGGGAGGTAGAATAAAAACTTACTTTGGATGAGGGGTGGGATCTCCGAGTGTAATTGATGATACCACTCCAATCGGGTCTCCGGTCATGTAGTGCTTTAGCCTTTGACCGTTTACCTTGAACTCTCATTTTGCTTCGTTCCCAATTACAATGTCTCCGTATGGATATACCTTACGAACTTGATATGGGCCCGTCCATCTTGATTTTAGTTTTCCTGGAAAAAGCTTTAAACGAGAGTTAAAAAGTAGTACCATGTCTCTTTCTTTGAAATTTCTCCTTATGATATGTGCATCATGCCATTTCTTTGTCTTTTCTTTGTATAACTTGGCACTTTCATATGCTTCATATCGGAGTTCTTCAAGTTCTTGTAGCTAAAGCTTTCTTTTTTCACCGGCTTTTGCTAAATCATAATTTAGAGCTTTAATTGCCCAATACGCCTTGTGTTCAAGCTCCACCGGTAAATGACACGGCTTCCCATACACCAAACGGAAAGGAGTTGTTCCGATGGGTGTTTTGAAAGCGCTGCGATAAGCCCACAAAGCATCGTTCAACTTAATTGACCAATCTTTTCTTGAACTTATTACCGTTTTCTCCAAGATCCATTTTATTTCCCGGTTCGATACTTCCACTTGCCCGCTCGTTTGAGGATGATACCCGGTGCCCGTTTTATGATGGACTCCATACTTTTTTAATAAAGCCTCGAATTGGCGGTGTGAAAAATGCAAACCACCATCGCTTATGATAACTTTTGGAACTCCAAACCTTGGAAAAATTATGTCCTTGAAAAGCTTCATGACGACTTTTGAGTCGTTTGTTGGAGACGCTATAGCTTCCACCCATTTTGAGACATAATCCACCGCCACTAAAATATAGTTGTTGTTGAAAGACGTTGGAAATGGTCCCATGAAATCATTGCCCCAAACATCAATGATCTCAACCTCTAAAATATTATTAAGAGGCATTTCATTTCTTCTTGAAATGTTGCATGTTCTTTGGCAACGATCACAAGAAATAACGAAATTTCGAGAATCTTTGAAAAGTGTGGGCCAAAAGAAACCTGATTGAAGAACCTTGGCGGCGGTTTTGGCTGTGCTTGCATGACTGCCATAAGGAGATGAATGACAATGATGAAGAATGTCATTAACCTCTTCATTAGGTACACACCGCCTGATGATTCCATCTGCGCAATGCTTGAAGAGGAGCGGATCTTCCCAAAAGTAATATTTAATTTCCGATAAGAACTTCTTCTTTTATTGATAACTTATTTCCAGAGGAAGAATTCTACATGCTAAATAATTTACAATGTCCGCAAACCAAGGGGTTTCAACATTGCTTATAGCAAGAAGGTGGTCATCCGGAAATGAATCATCAATAGGAAGTTCATCTTTATCGGAAATTTCCAAATTTTTGGGAAGACGGGATAAGTGATCCGCAACTAAGTTCTCCGTCCCCTTTTTATCACGAATCTCCAAATCAAACTCTTGGAGAAGAAGGATCCATCTTATCAATCTTGGCTTGGCTTGGCATCCTTCTTGGCCAATAAGTACCTTATCGCCGCATGATCCGTGTACACAATCACTTTCGATCCCACCAAATATGACCGGAACTTGTCTATGGCAAATACCACGACCAATAATTCTTTTTCTGTGGTGGCGTAATTCACTTGAGCTTCAACCAATGTTCGGCTAGCATAGTATATGGCATGAGTTTTCTTGTCTTTCCGCTGCCCCAAAACTACTCCTACCGTAAAATCACTTGCATCGTACATTATCTCGAAAGGGAGATCCCAATCGGGTGGTTGTATAGGAGCGGACACTAATGCTTCCTTCAACCTATTGAAAGCTTCAAGACAAAGGCTATAAAACACAAATGGAGCATCTTTCATTAGTAGATTAGTCAAAGGTTTAGAAATTTTTGAAAAATATTTTATAAATCGCCGGTAAAAACCGGTATGACCTAAAAAACTTCTTATCCCTTTAACATTAGTGGGCGGAGGTAATTTCTCAATGATTTCAATCTTCGCCCTATCTACTTCTATCCCCTTTTCGGACACCATGTGCCCTAACACTATCCCTTCATTGATAATAAAGTGACATTTTTCCCAATTTAGAACAAGATTGACTTCTTCACAACGTTTAAAACTTTGGACAAATTTTGCAAATATTCATTGAAGGAGTAACCATAAACTGAAAAGTCATCCATGAAAACTTCCATTATATTTTCTATGAAATCGGAAAAAATGGCCATCATACAACGTTGAAAGGTGGCGGGAGCATTACAAAGTCCAAAGGGCATTCTCCTATAAGCGAAGCTACCATAAGGACAAGTAAAAGTCGTTTTCTCTTGGTCGTATGGATGGATAGGAATTTAAAAAAATCCGGAGTATCCGTCCAAATAACAAAAATGGGAATGCTTCGCCAACCTTTCTAATATTTGGTCTATAAAGGGAAGGGGAAAATGATCTTTCGGGTGGCTTTATTTAATTTTCTATAATCTATACACATACGCCAACCTGTGACAGTCCTTGTTGGGATTAATTCATCCTTATCGTTCCGAATGACTGTCTTACCTCCCTTTTTAGGGACAACTTGCACGGGGCTTACCCACTTACTATCCGAAATTGGATAGATAATGCCCGCATCAGGCAACTTAAGGACTTCCTTTTTAACCACTTCCTTCATGTTAGGATTGAGCCTTCTTTGATGCTCAATGGAAGGTTTATGATCTTCCTCTAGGTCAATCCTATGCATGCAAATTTTAGGATGAATTCCTTTTAAATCATCAATAGTATATCCTATGGCTTTTTGGTGCAATCTAAGTTCCCTTAATAACTTTTCAATTTCAAGAGGACTTAGCTTTGCATTAACAATCACAGGATAAGTAGAATTTGGTCCAAAAAATGCATACCTTAAATTTGAAGGAAGAGGCTTCAATTCAACTTGAGGTGCCTTAATTACCTCTTTTTCATCTTTGTTGGATGGCTCTGCCTTAGTCTCCAACTCTTCAAATTTAGTTTCGCCACTAAACTTTGCTGCATGATTAGTATCTAAAAGCATAGTATAATTTGCAACTTCATCATCATCTACATCATGCAACGTTCTCTTCCAATCTATAAGACTTTTCTCTAGCGGGTCTTTAGATTGGGGATTCTCTAACTCTTTGCTAATAGATTCTAACACGTTAATGTTCAAGCAAGGGTTCTCAAGATTAGGACTTTTCATAAATTTAGACAAGTTAAATTCCACCTTATCATTCCCTACATTTAATGAAAGGTTACCATTTTTAACGTCTATTATTGTCCCGGCTGTGGCAAGAAATGGTCTACCTAAAATTACGGGAATGTGGTTGTCCTCTTCCAACTCAAGAACTACAAAATCAACCGGGATGATCAATTTCCCGATTTGACAAGGGACATCTTTCATAATACCCACTGGATATTTAATGGAACGGTCCGCCAATTGCAAAGATATGGTGGTAGGTTTTAATTCCCCCACACCAATTCTCTTACTACCTGAAAGTGGAATGAGGCTTACGCTAGCTCCGAGGTCTAACATGGAATTACTACATCAAATTTACCTATGTTGCAAGGAATAGAAAAAGTGCCGAGATCTTTTAATTTTGGAGGTAATTTTCTTTGCAAAACGGCACTTACCTCTTCCGTTAATGCAACAGTCTCATACTCCTCTAGCTTCCTTTTGTTAGAAAGAATATCTTTTAAAAATTTAGCATAAGAAGGCATTTGTTGCAAAGCATCGGTAAAAGACACATTGATGTAAATAGATTTTAAAACTTCTAAAAATTTTGCAAATTATTTATCAAGCTTCGCCTTTACCAACCTTTGAGGGTAAGGTATTGGCGGATCAAAATTTCTAGTTATTTTAGGGGATTCCGTCCCCTTTTCGACCTCTTTATTAGTCTCAACCATAGATGGGCTTTGACTAATATCTTCCTCAATGGGATTGCTATTTTCCTTAGGAGGACAATCAATAAGCTCTTTCCCGCTTCTAGTTACTACCGCCTTAGCATGTTCATTAAGCATTTTGTTATCGGCTAGATTATCAAACCTAGCATTTAATAACTTAAAACATTCCCTAAACTCATTATTAGTCTTTTCTTTATCATCTTTACTTTTAACAATAAAGTCCATCAAAAGATCTAATTTTGATTTAGGGGGAAAAGAATTTGAATTTGTATTGAAATTTCTTAATGTGAATCCCGAATTTTGTGTGGATGGTTGTGGATTTAGAACGTTGTTATTCTTGTAGGAGAAGTTGGGGTGATTCCTCCATTCGGGATTGTATGTATTAGAATACATCCCCCCCTTCTGTCCAAAAGAATTGACAAAGTTCACTTGATCACTAGAATTAGTGTCAAGCAAATCACAACTATATGTACTATGTGCGTTAGACCCACATAGTTCACACAAAATATTGACATTAGCCACGAGATTGACATTAAGATTCTCAAGTTTCTTTAAGATCATGTCAACCTTAGAAGAGAGAAGAGTAACGACATCAACATTATATTTACCTGGCGTGCTTGGATGTTGCTCCCTCTCATTTGACCACTGATAGTGGTTCAATGCAATATTTCCAATGAGGTCGTATGCTTCATCTACTCCTTTGTTCATCAATGCTCCTCCTGCAGCGACATCAATTGTCTCTCTCGTTTTGAATATGAGACCGTTGTAGAAGGTATGAACTATCAACCACTTTTCGAGCCCGTGGTGGGGGCACATTCTGAGAAGCTCCTTGAAACGTTCCCATGCATCGTACAATGTCTCACTTCCCATTTGACAAAAGTTAGTGATCTTCGTACGAATCTGGGCGATCTTGCTCGGTGGGAAGAAACGCCCAAGGAATGCTTTTTGAACTTGGTCCTGACGACTGTCGAAATACGTCAAAAGAAAATTTCCGACTCAAACTACCTACAATTGATTTGTAGATAGGGTAAGTAGGGTCGAACCACCGAGACACGTATTTAAAGTATTTCAAATTATTGCTATGACAAAGGTTTTATAAAGTGAAGAATTTGTTGGTTTCAAAAAAATAGTGCTTTTGCATAAATTAACTAGAATTGTTATAAAATGAAGTTTCAATAATAAGGCGAAATTCCCGGAATTGGTTTCACAATTATGCTCAAGTTTCACTATTCATCAATCAAAGTATACTTGGGGTTTTGTTCTTACGAAATTATGATTGGGACACTTAGGCGGGTGATTTGCAATCAAGTGTTCCCAATTAATCTATTCCCTTGGCCCGTTCATAGATTAATTAGAAACCCATTTAGAACTTAAGAACAATACAAGAAAAACCACAATTCTTATGAATCTTTTGGCGGGGATTCAATGAATTGTTACTATCAAGCCAAGTCTAATTTCAATTGCGAATTTGGCGGTTCACAATTGAAATTCTAAATTATTCAAGAACAAATATGTGATCAGCATAAATATTCTAAAATTCCATTTAAAAGCTACTTGATAATCCCAAGTCATACAATGATAACGATGAAAAATAAAACTCAAAACATAAATTGTTACCTCCAATTCCAAGAAATAGAGATTTAGCTATCCATGGAAATCAAGAACACCAAGAACATTTGGAGAAGAAGAAGCTATGGAACATAAAAAGATAATAAGAGATAAAAAAGATGAAAAGATTGTCTGAATAATTCCCCTTTTCCAATAACCCACAGCTGTAATTTATATCCTCTATTAAAACCCATGAACAGTCACAATTAATAGGCCCTAGGAACCCACGTCCGTTCCAATCCACCTTGGACCCGTCCGCAAATCCCCTCGTGGGCGGTCGCCCATATCAGCCTCCGCGGTCGCCCATGACAACAGAAGGATTTGGCTTCAAAACTTACTCTCATGCGCGACCGCCCACCTAACCCTTGGGCGACCACCCATCTCAACAGACAGAAGTGACCATTTTCTTCCCTTTCCTTCGCACAGCTTGGCCCTTGTTTTGTTTTCCTTCAGCCCACTTTGCTTCTTTAGCCCAGCTGCAGTCCTTGGCCTTTTGTTTAGTACCCAATTTGAATTTGATCCGTCCCATAATTGCAACGTCTCTTTTTTTCCGCTTTGATTTAGTCACATGTTGCTTCCAATTTCCTCAACTCTTCACTTGAACCACTGAAACTAAAAAAACACTAAAACATCCATTAAAACACACAAAACTCAAGAATTAAGCTCAGTATAAGTTCATAGAGTAGTCAATGGATGAGTGTAAAACTCACTCTTCAAATACCCCCAAACTTAAACATTTGCTAGTCCTCGAGCAAACACTAAAACAAACTATAAACAACATAAAACTAAACAAACACAAAACTAAAAACAAAGTACTCTACCAAATAATCAACTATGTCCCCACATTCTTGCATGTTCCACAATTGCACAAATCACAAGATACCATCAACCGCAGGATAATACTTTCCACTATGCAAGTAGCCATATATTTTCCATTAATTGTAGTATCTTACTTAACCATTATAATTGCACCATAAATCTCTATATGTTCTATCATCTCTCTATTTACCCTCAACCAAGATTCATTTTATAAAGCTAAATACACCAACCATCTTTTATTTTATTGACTTTATCTATCAAACAACACATTTTTTTTTAAAAACAAAGCATGAATACTCCCATGAATTTTCACAATTTAACAACCACTTACACCCCCCAAACTTGATTCTTTTAAACACTTTATGATCTTCTACCGTTCAAGTAGGGAGCACTGTAGCAGCGAACTCCATGCCCCTAATACTAGGTAGAGATTTATTACTTTATACTCATATTTGGAAAGGAAGCAACGTCGCAGCGAACACCGTGCCCCGAGCTACTTTAGGAATATTTATTTCAAGGTTTGAGAGTTAGCCACTTCGGTATCGAGCTTGGTACGGACCATCACGGCGGTAAAGCTCTTCCTCCATAACGCTACTGCATACCCAGAAATCTGGTTAAGCTAGAATAATCCCTAACCAATTAATCTACACGCCTGGAGGTTTCACCGAGTATAAATTGAATTGCCATTGCTCTCATTCCCCTTTCATTTTTTCTTTTTTTTTTCAAGACAACAAGGGGGGTTCTATTCACATCAAAGGAGTACTCATCTTATGATTTGCCTAATGTTGCTATTTGATAAACAAATTCATTAACTTAAAAGATGATGGTGTACTATAAACTTTATAAAAAGAACCAAAATTATCAACAAAGAGATTATTTTCAAGAGTAATTACAACTAAGAGATTTATGGCACAGTCATAACGCTTAAGTAATGTACCACAATTAATCAAAAATATACCAACACTTGCATATACAATTATCACACCCTGCACGCGGGGTCTTAGCCTGATGGTTAGAGTTCATGGCTTCCAACCTGGAGGTCATGGGTTCGATTCCCCCACCAGTGGTTAGAGGGAATGACATTGCCCTCCCTAGCATAGCTAGGCGCCTCTGTGAAGTGCATCACGGGGGGAGCGGTGAAATGTGTTGATCCCCTTCTTTTTAAGAAAAAAAAAAAAACAATTATCACACCCCATTATCCTCCTTTGCGGTCACACAAATCACATGCAATTATGGGGAACATCAAGAATGTTAAAGACATAGCTAACTATTTTTTAAAAAAATTTTTTGTTCTTTTTTTTTTTTTCATTAAAAAACGAAAACATTAAAATCCTAACTAACATGGTGAACCAAGCAAACAGTCAAATACCCCACACCCCCAAACTTAAAGCATGCATGTCCCTAATGCAACAAAATAAAATAAGGGATAGAGGTACCTCCAACCAAAAATCACCGCCAAAACTAGTCCCAAGGACCATACGAGCCACTCTCGCTCGATCCTGTGCTATGATGCTGCTGCTATTGTTGCTGTTGATCTTCTTCTTCTTGCTCTTGCCAAGAAGGCCATCCCCTCAACTGTTGTGGATCACGATATTGAGGCGACCGCCCACCTAACCCTTGGGCGACCGCCCATCTCAACAGACAGAAGTAACCATTTTCTTCCCTTTCCTTCGCACAGCTTGGCCCTTGTTTTGTTTTCCTTCAGCCCACTTTGCTTCTTTAGCCCAGCTGCAGTCCTTGGCCTTTTGTTTAGTACCCATTTTGAATTTGATCCGTCCCATAATTGCAACGTCTCTTTTTTTCCGCTTTGATTTAGTCACAAGTTGCTTCCAATTTCCTCAACTCTTCACTTGAACCACTGAAACAAAAAAACACTAAAACATCCATTAAAACACACAAAACTCAAGGATTTAACTTGGTGTTGCATATTTGAATGTTTGGTCATAGGTCACTACAACTAGATTTGTTACCAATTGACCACAACATTCATCGCATCAACAAGAGAAAGCACCCGGAACCAAGTGATACAGAAAGTGAGTCGGTTTATTCTGAACAGTCCGAGAATACCGATTCAGAAGAAGAAGTTAAAATGGTGGAACCACAAATGATGGGTGATTTTGCTCGTCCGGTAATTGAACCGTCACCATCGTGCATCGTGCTCCCACAAGCAGCAAGGAACTATGAGTTGAAGAACCTTCATTTCAACATGATCCCTTCATTCCATGGGATGGCATCGGAGGACCCAATAACTTTTATGAGAGATTTCTATAGCACAGTGCAAGGTTTTCCGTTGGGGCAACTATTCGAGGAGCAATTGAGAATGAGGTGCTTTGCTTATACGTTGAAGGATGCTGCCAAAACATGGTTTATGGCACTTGCTCCTGCCTCTCTCAACACTTGGACGGACGTTTACAACAAGTTCATGGCAAAGTTCTACTCTCATCAAAAGACATCTGATTTGAGGTCCAAGATAATGTCTTTCAATCAAGAGCCAGGTGAAGCTTTTCATGAAGCTTGGGATAGATTCAAGATGTTGTTGGTCCAATGTCCTCATCACGGGTTTCCTTTAGCCCTCTTAAATCAAGCTTTCTATGATGGGTTGACTCAACAAGGTCAAGCACAAGTGGATAATGCAGCAGGGGGTGCTATGGGTGAGAAAACAGCGGATGAAACAAAAGCTTTATATGAGAGACTTGTCATGAATTCACAACAGAAAAGTGTGAGAGGAGGAAGAAAAGGTGTTTATGAAGTCGAGTCCAATGATGTGTTAGCACAACAAGTTTCGGCATTGACTACACAAATGAAGAACTTCATGGGGATGATGACGGCTCAAAACCAAGGTCAAAATCAAGGTCGAAGTCAAGGAGAGGGAAGTTCGGGCACAAGTTGTGTAATTTGTAATTTGAATACCCATGATATTATGGGGTGCCCATTGCGAGATCAATTTCCGGAATTCCTTGAGCAAGCCAATGCAATGAATGCCTTCCAACCAAGAGTGCGGAATGATCCGTTTTCCAACTCTTACAATCCGAGTTGGAGGAATCATCCCAATTTCTCATGGGGAGGAAATCAAGGACAAAGTCAGTTTCAGCAACAATACCATGCAACCACAGATGCCACAGCCACAGCCACAGCAACAAGGGCCTGCAAGGCCAAGTGTGGAGGAAACATTGCAGGAGTTTATCCAGGCCTCGCAACAGAATCAGGTGGTCATGGACCAAAGAATGGGGAACCAAGAAGCTTCCATGAAAAAGCTTGAAAATCAGATTGGTCAAATTGCCGAGGCACTCAAAAAGCACAATCCGGGTACACTTCCAAGTCAACCGAAACAAGTAAAGGCCGTCACCCTGAGGAGTGGTAAGACTCTTCAGGAGGTACATTCTTCTCCTTCTCCTTTAGATGATAATAATTTGCATGAGAATGAAGTTGTGGCCGAGGAACGAGTTGAAGTGACTCCCGATGAGAAACTTCCAACTCCTTCCCTTAAGCCATATGTGCCTCCTGTCCCTTTCCCTGGTAGATTGGTCAAGAATAAGGTCAAAACACAATTTAAAGAATTGTATGACATGCTTTCTAAGGTGAATGTAAATTTACCTTTGCTCAATGTGATTAAGAATATTCCTTCATATGCTAAATTTTTCAAGGAATTGAGCACAAATAAAAGAAAGTATGCTCCAAATGAAAAAATTGTTGTTTCGGACCAAGTTAGTGCTGTTTTTGAAAAAGATTTGCCTCCTAAGCTTAAAGACCCTGGTAGTTTTAAGGTTATGATTTCTTTGGGGGACTCTAAGAAAGTGAGGGCAATGTTAGATTTAGGAGCTAGCATTAACTTGATGCCATACTCTTTGTTTGTTGAGCTTGGGTTGGGTGAATTAAAACCTACTACTATGACCTTGCAACTTGCGGACCGTTCGGTCAAATATCCCAAGGGAGTAGTAGAAGATGTTTTAGTTCAAATTGATAAATTGATTATCCCGGTTGACTTTGTGGTTCTTGATATGGAGAGAGAGGCGAGTGGTGTGAATGATGTCCCTATTTTGTTGGGGAGACCTTTTATGGCTATCGCAAATGCGGTAATTAATGTGAAAGATGGAAGTTTGTCCTTGACTGTCATGGATGAAATTGTTAACTTCTCCATCTTTGATTCCATGAAAAAGCCATATGAGGTCAATGAATGTCTCTTTTGTGATATTGCTGAAAATTCTCTGTTAATTGAGCCTGATTGTGAAGACCCCGACCCGGAACCTACACGTGTCCCGAGTTGGAGCGTCCTCAGACTAACCCAAATATTCTAAAATTTTAAAACTTTGATTTAAACTTCCAACATAAACATCATTAACATATCCATTTCAAAATAACTCTACTCCTCTCCACCATGGAGGAATAGTTGACCAACTTTGAAGTATTAAACTGTTTTAGTTACAAAAGACATTGGTTCTAACGTAGAAAGTTAAAGTTTATAATTACAAACTCCATAAAGGAATTATAGCAAAAATACACTTTCTACGCCAACCTACACGTACCCCGACAATACCCAAAAGCTCACTTCCAAACTCCTTTCCGTCCTTACTTGGCCGATCCGCCTGTCTCGGGATCTAAAAACATTAAAGGGAGAGGGGTGAGAATAAATCTCAGCAAGCTATTATGAATGCAGCAATATGCCAGATAAGATGCAACACATAACAAGTTGCATATAACACATTGGAAAAGCTGTAAACACCTTTCATTACCTTGGTTTACCTTTTCCCGTCTGAACAATAGTCGTACAACATTGGGTATAATACTCCAATCTTAGGTGAGCTGCTTAAGCAATACTCACATCTTATAAGACCCGTTTCTCAGGGAACCATATAAGATAGTAGCAACTCTGTAAGGCTTTTGGCTCAATACAGATGCTATAACCCCGACCTGTGGTCACAGGAGGGGACGGTCACAGATATAACATAATCCGATCACATTAGGTCACAATTCCATAATTGATCGTATTATGTTATACCCCCAACATCAGCTGATTAACACATTATCAAGCACATAATAGTTACTTGAAACATAATCCACAAAAAGGGATAACAATATAGCCACATGGTAAAATATACTCATGTCCAACCAATATCATAGTGCAACATTTATTCAACACACTATGCATAATATCAACAATGTATATGAACTCAAGTAAGGCAAGGAAGTATCATCAATCCATCCTACAAGGTCATTAAATAATACATAGCCTCTATGAAGGCCCAAGTTAAATCTACCAAGTTGGAATCCCATTTGTCAAGTTACCAAATGAGGCTATCTAACGTTTTCCAAGCAATATTTAAAGTACTTTCCCAATTCCATTTTGATCACTTAAGATATCATTGTGTAGCCAAAGTATTCTACTTTAATCTAGGTTAAGGAGATTTCATTTTGGTTCAAGTTTAATTGGGTTTGAACAGCTCTAAAGTTGATGTGAGAAACCAGGCCAGGGCACGACTCGTGCCCATTTGACCCTTCTCTGATTCTGGCGTCCCCAAACAAGGCACGACTTCCCTTTAACCAGGTCACGACTCGTGACCTCCACATGGCACGACTCGTGCCTGAGGGCACGACTCGTGCTCATTCCCTTAAGTTACTCAGAACGACTTGGCCTCATAGGCACGACTCGTGGTCACGACTTGGCCAAGGGCACGACTCGTGCCAAGGGGCACGACTCGTGCCTCGGCCCAGAACAGGTAGCAGCAGCAGCAACAACAACAACAATTTCCCAAGAATCCTAAATTTCCAACCAAGTGCCTTCTAATTTATGAACCTAAAGGAAAGTTCTAACTTTGTTACTTCATTCTAACTCATTCAATCTCCAAAGTACCATGCCATAAACCTTGATCATTACCACTTCCATGAACCACAACATTTTCTATAAACTAACAAATTCCTCAATCCAAGAAGGTTTTCCCAAGCATC
Source organism: Adenophora triphylla var. japonica (assembly GCA_022495995.1). Classification (NCBI taxonomy): domain Eukaryota; kingdom Viridiplantae; phylum Streptophyta; class Magnoliopsida; order Asterales; family Campanulaceae; genus Adenophora; species Adenophora triphylla. Next base: position 184,225 of record JAFEMH010003389.1, read on the forward strand.
AAATAGTCATTAGAACAACAATAACAACATTAAATCTTCATGAACATTTAAAGAAGGGAAGGTTCATAATAACTCACCTTAGCAAATACAAGATGGAATGAGGCTTTTCTTGGCTTGATCAACTCCCCTAGATGCACCAATCACAAAAGTACACTTGGATTTAAAAATGGAAAAGGAATGAACTTGGTAGGAGCTTGAGAAGAGGTGGGTTTTCACAATGGCCTTTCCATGGAGAATGGTAAGAGAGAAATGAGGAGGATGATGGAGGTGAATAGAGAGAGTATGGGAAGAGTAAGAGAAAGCATGGGAGGTATGGGTGGTATTGACTTTAGAGGGGGAAGGAGAGGAATTTAGGGGAATTGGTCCCCCCCCCACACTAACCTATTAATCCAAGGCTTTCAACAATACTAACCATATCCTTCAAATTCCAAAACCTTAAAACTAAACCCCTTTTCTCTAATTTCTTCCCCCAACAATTTAACCTCATCTCATACTTTATTTATTTTCTATTTTTTTATATTTTCCCCTAGAACATTATTTTATTTCCCTATCATTTTATCCTAATATAAGAAATCAAGTATATAAAAATGAACACATAATATTAAAAGCACACAATATGATGCTAAATTAGTGCCTAGGGTTAGGGTCGTTACACTCACTCCCCCTTAAAGAAAATTCGTCCCGAATTTTAAAATGACTTACTTGGATGCTCAAACAACCAAGGGTACTTCGCTCTCATCTCCGACTCTAGCTCCCATGTTGCTTCCTCAACGGTGTGATTCTTCCAAAGGACCTTCACGATCGGAATACTCTTAGTCCTCAACTCCTTAACTTGGAACTCTAAGACTCTCAACGGTTCCTCAACATAAGACATATCCGCTTGAACATCATCGGGTGGAGAACTCAATATATGAGAGGGGTCATGACAATACTTCCTCAACATAGAAACATGAAACACATCATGGAGTAAGGAAAGTGAGGGAGGTAACGCCAACCGGTAAGCCAAATCCCCGATCTTCTCTAGAATCTCAAACGGTCCAACAAACCTCGGAGCCAATTTACCCTTATTGCCAAACCTTTTAATTCCCGTCCGCGGAGAGACCTTCAAGAACACAAAGTCACCGACCTGAAAAGATAAATCCCGTCTTCTATTGTCGGCGTAGCTTTTCTGTCTACTCTGAGCCGTCTTCAATCTATCCTGAATCACCTTGATCTTCTCCGTAGAATCTCTAACCAAATCCGGGCCCCAAAGTCTCGCTTCACCAACCTCGTCCCAACACATCGGAGATCGACACTTCCTACCATACAACGCCTCATACGGAGCCATCTCAATGCTAGACTGATAACTGTTGTTGTAAGCAAACTCCACTAACGGTAAATGATCCTCCCAAGACAATTGGAAATCCATCACACAAGCCCGTAACATATCCTCAAGTATCTGTATAGTTCTCTCGGACTGACCGTCGGTTTGAGGATGAAACGCCGTACTGAAACACAATTTAGAACCCAAGGCTTCATGCAATGCTCTCCAAAATCTAGAAGTAAATCTCGGATCCCTGTCGGAAACAATACTAACCGGAACCCTGTGAAGTCTCACAATCTCCTTCATATATAACTGGGCTAACTTCTCTAACGAAAACTTGGTTGATACCGGAAGAAAATGAGCCGACTTTGTCAATCTATCTACAATAACCCAAATAGCATCCATCTTCTTTGCGGTAAGAGGCAAACCCGAAACAAAATCCATCGAGATCCCTTCCCATTCCACTCCGGAATATCCAATGGTTGAAGTAATCCCGCCGATCTCTGATGTTCGGCCTTAATCTGTTGACAAGTCAAACACTTAGATATAAAATCCGCAAAATCCCTCTTCATACCATTCCACCAATACCCACGCTTCAAGTCTTGATACATTTTGGTACTACCCGGATGAATCGCAAACTTGGACTTATGGCCATCCTCTAAGACACGCCTCTTGATTTCCGGTGATGAAGGAACTCAAATTCTCCCTTGGAAGGTTAAAATCCCATCTCTATTCAACGCAAATTCCCCGGCTTTCCCATCTTGCATTGGATCTAAAATTTTCTTCAACTCCGGATCACCTTGTTGAGCTTCCTTCAAATATCCATACAATGTAGGAACGGCTCGCACATTCGCAATGATTACCTCACTCTTCAATTCTCGGGAACTCAAAGCTGTCACATAAGCCTTTCGGCTAATCGCATCCGCAACCACATTGGCCTTCCCCGGATGATAAGAAATCACACAATCAAAATCCTTCAAGAACTCTAGCCATCTCCTTTGCAGGTTGTTCAACTCCTTTTGGGTAAATAAGTACTTCAAACTCTTATGGTCGGTGAATATCTCAAATTTCGCCCCATAAAGGTAATGCTTCCACTTATGCAACGCAAACACAATCGCCGCCAATTCCATATCATGAGTAGGATAATTCTGTTCCGCCGGTGACAACTTCCTAGAGGCATACGCAATAACTTTCCCATTTTGCATCAATACACATCCCAAACCCGCCTTCGAGGCATCACTATATATCACAAAATTCTCACAACCATCCGGAAGGGTAAGAACAGGAGCCGTCGTCAACCTCTTCTTCAACTCATTGAAACTTTCTTCACATTTAGAATCCCACACAAATGATACATCTTTCCGAGTCAACCTAGTCAATGGAGTCGCAATCCGAGAAAACCCTTCAATGAACCTCCGATAATACCCCGCCAAACCAAGAAAACTACGAACTTCAGTCACCGTCGAAGGTTGCTTCCAATTAACCACGGCTTCAATTTTTGAAGGGTCCACGGAAATTCCCGAACTCGACACTACATGCCCCAAGAAAGAAACCTGCTCAAGCCAAAACTCACACTTGCTGAACTTGGCGTACAACTGCTTCTCACGAAGAACTGACAAGACAATCCTCAAATGATTTTCATGCTCCTCCCGGGACTTAGAATATACAAGGATGTCGTCTATGAATACCACCACAAAACTATCAAGATAGGGCTTGAAAACACGATTCATCATATCCATAAACACGGCTGGAGCATTAGTCAACCGAACGGCATCACAACGAACTCATAGTGACCATATCTAGTTCGGAAAGCTGTTTTGGCAATATCATCCGGCCTAATCTTCAACTGATGGTATCCGCTTCTCAAATCAAGTTTTGAGTAGATAACGGAACCTTGGAGTTGGTCAAATAAATCATCTATATGCGGAAGAGGATACTTATTCTTTATGGTGGCTTGGTTCAACAAACGATAATCTATACATAATCGTAAGGTACCATCCTTCTTCCTAACAAATAGAACCGGTGCTCCCCACGGAGACACGCTTGGGCGTATAAAACCCCGGTCTAGCAATTCTTGCAACTGGACCTTCAACTCTTTTAACTCGGTCGGAGCCATTCTATAGGGTGCTTTAGAGATAGGGGCGGTACCGGGCACTAAGTCAATACAAAACTCTACCTCACGATCCGGAGGCATAGAGTACTCACTAGAGAACACATCACTAAATTCATTCACAACCGGAACATGAGCTAACTCGGGGGACTTCTTATTGGAATCTACCACATAAGCCAAATAACCCGCACACCCCTTAGATAGCATCTTTCTAGCCTTTAAAGCAGAAATAACATGCAAACCAAACATAGATTTATCCGCATCAAATATAAAAGTAGGCACATCAGGCATAGCAAATGAGACTCGATTTCTACGACAGTCTACCAAGGCATGACACTGACTCAACCAATCCATCCCAAGGATCACATCAAAGTCACGGATTGGTAACTCGACCAAATCCACCGGCAATACATGCCCACATATAGTCACATCACAACCATGATATATCAAAGAAGATGCAAGGCACTCTCCCATAGGAGTAGAGACCTCCAACACATAAGGCATAGATTCAGGTAATTTATGCAATGAAAATGCAAAATGAAATGCCACAAATGAATGGGAAGACCCGGGATCTATAAGAATGCGGGCCTTAACCCCCGAGACAGGGACTATACCTCTAATGACGGCATTGGGATCGACCTCTCCTCTACCCAAGGCAAACACTCGGCCTTGCACTTTATCTTTGGGTTTCCCGTCGACACCTCTCTTCACACCACTACCTTGTCCCCCTTGACCACTACCCGAAGCTTACTTATTCTGCCACTTGGGACAATTTCTCCGGAAATGGCCTGTCGCCCCATACTCTAAACATCGGCCTTGCTTGCTCCAACACTTATCCTCCGAATGCCCTGGCTTCTTGCAATACCCACACAATGTCCCAAACTGACCTGGAGGCGAACGGTTTATCGGTGCCGCCACAAATCCTCCTCTACCTGCTCCCGAAGCTGCTGTCCTTGGTTGCCCCCTATTCTGCCCCGAACCTTGACCTTGAAATCTATTTCTGTTTCCGCCTTCAGATTTACCACGGTGCTCCTCTATATCATTCTCAATTCGATACGCCATATTCACGGCTGCCTGAAAGTTGGCGAAGTCATGCGTCAGTAACTGCTTCCGGAACTCCACCCTTAAACCTTTCACGAACCGGTAGATACGCCTCTCTTCATCCGGTACCAAATGGGGACAATATCGGGCTAACTCCGTATACTTGGCTGAATATTGTGCTATGGTCATCGTCCCTTGCTCCAGTTTCAGAAACTCAACCTCCTTCTTATCTCTAGTCACCATCGGAACGAAATGATCACGGAACTTACGTGTGAAATTCTCCCAAGTCTGCGGTGTCAAATCCCGATCCCAACCATCCTTCACTACCTACCACCAGTGCTCCGCGGGTCCTTCCAACTTGAAAATGGCACATCTCACCTTTTCTGCATCCGAACTCTCCATTGCCAAGAAAATCTTATTCATCGCTTCAAGCCATCTCTCCGCCTTCACCGGATCCGGATATCCGTTGAAGCTAGGAGGAGACATCTTCACAAACTTCTCTAGACTATGGTGCCCTTGCCTACCTTCGGGTTGTTGTTGTCCCCTACCTTGATTCTGATTTGCCATATTCTGAAAAAACACTCGGAACATATCCATCATTTCGGCATTCGGATTACCAACATTTCCCAAAGCTCGATCCTGATCTCCATCATTACCCGCCATTAGTACAAACTCCTGCATTAAACACTCGACGTTAGTTATCACACACTCTCACTCAGCTAGACTCTACCCGAGAACTCTAACCGAGCTTTGATACCAACTGTGAAGACCCCGACCCGGAACCTACACGTGTCCCGAGTTGGAGCGTCCTCAGACTAACCCAAATATCCTAAACTTTTAAAACTTTGATTTAAACTTCCAACATAAACATCATTAACATATCCATTTCAAAATAACTCTACTCCTCTCCACCATGGAGGAAGAGTTGACCAGCTTTGAAAGTATTAAACTGTTTTAGTTACAAAAGACATTGGTTCTAACGTAGAAATTTAAATTTTATAATTACAAACTCCATAAAGGAATTATAGCAAAATACACTTTCTACGCCAACCTACACGTACCCCGACAATACCCAAAAGCTCACTTCCAAACTCCTTTCCGTCCTTACTTGGCCGGTCCGCCTGTCTCGGGATCTAAAAACATTAAAGGGAGAGGGGTGAGAATAAATCTCAGCAAGCTATTATGAATGCAGCAATATGCCAGATAAGATACAACACATAACAAGTTGCATATAACACATTGGAAAAGCTGTAAACACCTTTCATTACCTTGGTTTACCTTTTCCCGTCTGAACAATAGTCGTACAACATTGGGTATAATACTCCAATCTTAGGTGAGCTGCTTAAGCAATACTCACATCTTATAAGACCCGTTTCTCAGGGAACCATATAAGATAGTAGCAACTCTGTAAGGCTTTTGGCTCAATACAGATGCTATAACCCCGACCTGTGGCCACAGGAGGGGACGGTCACAGATATAACATAATCCGATCACATTAGGTCACACTTCCATAATTGATCATATTATGTTATACCCCCAACATCAGCTGATTAACACATTATCAAGCACATAATAGTTACTTGAAACATAATCCACAAAAAGGGATAACAATATAGCCACATGGTAAAATATACTCATGTCCAACCAATATCATAGTGCAACATTTATTCAACACACTATGCATAATATCAACAATGTATATGAACTCAAGTAAGGCAAGGAAGTATCATCAATCTATCCTACAAGGTCATTATACAATAATACATAGCCTCTATGAAGGCCCAAGTTAAATCTACCAAGTTGGAATCCCATTTGTCAAGTTACCAAATGAGGCTATCTAGCGTTTTCCAAGCAATATTTAAAGTACTTTCCCAATTCCATTTTGAACACTTAAGACATCATTGTGTAGCCAAAGTATTCTACTTTAATCTAGGTTAAGGAGATTTCATTTTGGTTCAAGTTTAATTGGGTTTGAACAGCTCTAAAGTTGATGTGAGAAACCAGGCCAGGGCACGACTCGTGCCCCAGGGCACGACTCGTGGCCATTTGACCCTTCTCTGATTCTGGCATCCCCAAACAAGGCATGACTTCCCTTTAACCAGGTCACGACTCGTGACCTCCACATGGCACGACTCGTGCCTGAGGGCATGACTCGTGCTCATTCCCTTAAGTTACTCAGAACGACTTTGACTCATAGGCACGACTCGTGGTCACGACTTGGCCAAGGGCACGACTCGTGCCAAGGGACACGACTCCTGCCTCGGCCCAGAACAGGTAGCAGCAGCAACAACAACAACAATTTCCCAAGAATCCTAAATTTCCAACCAAGTGCCTTCTAATTTATGAACCTAAAGGAAAGTTCTAACTTTGTTACTTCATTCTAACTCATTCAATCTCCAAAGTACCATGCCATAAACCTAGATCATTACCACTTCCATGAACCACAACATTTTCTATAAACTAACAAATTCCTCAATCCAAGAAGGTTTTCCCAAGCATCAAATAGTCATTAGAACAACAATAACAACATTAAATCTTCATGAACATTTAAAGAAGGGAAGGTTCATAATAACTCACCTTAGCAAATACAAGATGGAATGAGGCTTTTCTTGGCTTGATCAACTCCCCTAGATGCACCAATCACAAAAGTACACTTGGATTTAAAAATGGAAAAGGAATGAACTTGGTAGGAGCTTGAGAAGAGGTGGGTTTTCACAATGGCCTTTCCATGGAGAATGGTAAGAGAGAAATGAGGAGGATGATGGAGGTGAATAGAGAGAGTATGGGAAGAGTAAGAGAAAGCATGGGAGGTATGGGTGGTATTGACTTTAGAGGGGGAAGGAGAGGAATTTAGGGGAATTGGCCCCCCCCACACTAACCTATTAATCCAAGGCTTTCAACAATACTAACCATATCCTTCAAATTCCAAAACCTTAAAACTAAACCCCTTTTCTCTAATTTCTTCCCCCAACTATTTAACCTCATCCTATACTTTATTTATTTTCTATTTTTTATATTTTCCCCTAGAACATTATTTTATTTCCCTATCATTTTATCCTAATATAAGAAATCAAGTATATAAAAATGAACACATAATATTAACAATAATATTAAAAGCACACAATATGATGCTAAATTAGTGCCTAGGGTTAGGGTCGTTACACTGATGTTGAGAGCTCTCTTGTTTCTGAATTTGTGGATGAGTTAGTTATGGAAGGGGTTTTTGATAAAAATGAGGCGAGGGCCATTCTTGCTGAGATGGATGTTTTGGAGGAAATTACTGAAAAGGTTCCTTTGGAATCTTTAGGTAATTTTAATCCTAAGCATTTACCATCTATTGTCTCTCCTCCCGAGTTAGATCTTAAACAACTTCCATCTAGCTTGAAGTATGCTTTTCTTGGTAGAAATGATTCTTTGCCTGTTATTATTGCTTCGGATTTAACAGAATTGCAGGAAAGAAGGTTGCTTGATGTATTGAAGCGACATAAATCCGCAATTGGTTGGAGCATTACTGACATAAAGGGAATTAGTCCAACCATGTGCATGCACAGAATCCATATGGAGGAGGATGCCAAGCCAGTTCGGCAGAATCAAAGAAGGATGAATCCTCATATGCTTGAGGCGGTAAGAAAAGAAGTCCTGAAACTGTTGGATGCAGGTATTATCTATCCGATTTCTGATAGTAAGTGGGTAAGTCCTGTTCATGTTGTTGCTAAGAAGTCTGGAATTACTGTTGTTAAGAATGAGGATAATGAGCTTTTGCCTACTAGAATGGTCACTGGTCAACGCATGGTTATCGATTACCGAAAACTTAATGCTGCGACTAGAAAGGATCACTTTCCTTTGCCATTTATTGACCAATTCTAGAAAGGCTGGCTGGGCAGGAATATTACTGTTTCTTAGATGGTTTTTTAGCATATAATCAGATTCCCATTGAACCAGAAGATCAAGAAAAGACCACATTCACATGCCCTTTCGGAACATTTGCATATCAAAGGATGCCCTTCGGCTTATGCAACGCTCCTGCTACATTCCAAAGGTGCATGATGTCGATCTGTTCTGAGATGATTGGCAGGTTTGTTGAGGTGTTTATGGATGATTTTTCTTTGTATGGTGATTCGTTTGATGCATGCTTGAATAATTTGACTTTGGTTCTTAAAAGATGCTGTGATGCCAATTTAACCTTAAGTTGGGAAAAGAGTCATTTTATGGTCAAGCATGGAATTGTGTTAGGTCATGTGGTATCGAGAAAAGGGATTGAAGTTGACAAGGCAAAAATTGAGTTAATATCTAAATTGCCTCCGCCAACAAATGTTAAAGGAATTCGTAGCTTTCTTGGTCATGCGGGTTTTTATCGGCGTTTTATAAAAGATTTTTCGAAAATTTGTAAGCCGTTAACAAACTTGCTTTCTAAAGAGACGGAATTTGTTTTTGACCAAGAATGTCTCAATTCTTTTAATTTGTTGAAGGAAAAATTGACTTCAGCCCCTATTCTTGTGGGTTCGGATTGGACTCAACCTTTTGAGATAATGTGTGATGCATCCGATTTTGCGGTGGGTGCAGTTTTGGGTCATAAAATTGATAAAAATTCACATGTGATCCAATATGCAAGTAGAATGTTAAATGATGCTCAATTGAATTATACTACAACCGAGAAGGAATTCTTGGCTGTGGTATTTGCTTTAGAAAAATTTCGTTCTTATTTGCTAGGATCTAAGGTGATTGTTTATTCGGACCATGCTGCATTGCGTTATTTGCTTTCTAAACAAGATGCTAAACCCCGATTGTTAAGATGGATGTTGCTTTTACAAGAATTTGATATTTCCATCAAAGATAAAAAGGGTTGTGAAAATGTTGTGGCAGATCATTTGTCTAGACTTGAAAGGAGGTGTGTGAGTGAAATTCCCTTGAATGAAAATTTTCCTGATGAGCAGTTGATGGTTGTAAAGAATTGTGAGCCTTGGTATGCCGACATTGTAATTTTTTTGGCTACGGGGGTTCTAAATCCAGATTTTTCGAGTCAAGAAAAGAAAAGATTTTTGTCAATGGTTAAGCAATATTATTGGGATGACCCATATTTGTTTAAACATGGTCCCGATATGGTTATTCGTAGATGCATTCATGAAAATGAGCAACAAAATGTTCTTTCTTTTTGTCATGAATTGCATTGTGGAGGTCATTTTAGTGGTAAGAAAACCGCTCAAAAAGTGTTGCAATCAGGTTTCTTTTAGCCTAGTCTTTTTAAAGATGCATACATTTTCGCAAAGTTGTGACAAAGTGCCAAAGAACCGGTAACATTGGTAAGTGAAATGAAATGCCTCTTACGAGTAACTTGGTTGTGGATTTGTTTGATGTATGGGGCATAGATTTTATGGGCCCTTTTGTTGTTTCATGTGGTTTTGAGTACATTTTAGTATCGGTGGATTATGTGTCAAAGTGGGTGGAAGCAATTCCTACCCGAACTAACGATGCTAATGTTGTTGTCAAGTTTGTCAAGGATGTGATTTTTAGCAGGTTTGGCGTTCCTAGGGCGATTATAAGTGATGGTGGTTCTCACTTTTGCAACAAAATTTTTGGAGCACTCATGAAAAAGTATTGGGGGTGAATCACAAAGTTGCAACTGCGTATCATCCCCAAACTTCAGGGCAAGTGGAAGTGAGTAATAAGCAAATCAAGGCCATTCTTGAGAAGACGGTGAAGCCAAACAGAAAGGATTGGGCCTTAAGGTTGAATGATGCATTGTGGGCGTACCGCACCGCCTACAAAACTCCGATTGGAATGAGTCCATACCGGCTAGTCTTTGGGAAAGCTTGTCATTTGCCGGTGGAGTTAGAGCACAAAGCATATTGGGCAATCAAGGAGTTGAATATGGATTTGAAACTAGCCGGTGATCAAAGGTTACTTCATTTAAATGAGCTTGAGGAACATCGGTTGGAAGCTTATGAGAATTCACGGTTGTACAAGGAGAGAACCAAAATGTATCATGATCGGAAAATTGTGCATAAGGAACTCATTCCGGGAAGCAAGGTGCTACTGTTCAATTCAAGGTTGAAACTTTTCCCGGGAAAGTTGCGTTCGCGTTGGAATGGTCCGGTTGAGGTTGTGAATGTGTTTTCTCATGGAGCTGTGGAGTTAATGAATCCAGTTAACAAGAACAAGTTCAAGGTTAATGGACAACGAGTGAAGCCGTATTTTGAGGGAGTTTCAAGATTAAGGGATGTTGAATGGGTCGAGTTGAAGGATCCATAATCAGTGAGAAGGTCATTCCGTCGAGCTAACGACGTTAAACAAAAGCGCTACTTGGGAGGCAACCCAAGGTAAGTAGTTAATTTGTAGTGCCCTTAAAGTTAATTTTTCCTTTGTTTTCATCACTTTGAGGACAAAGTAATCATTAAGTTTGGGGGTGTAGAGTTCTTAGTTTAGATTTCATTTTAGCTTAAATTTCATTGTTTGCTTTTCATATAAAAAAAATTGTGTTTTTTTTCTCGTATTTCGTGAACGTGTCGAACTACGGTGACCTGAGCCTATTTTTGTTGGGTAGTCCGCCCACATTAATGGGGACGTAGGCAGCGAAAGTGCGGTCAAAATGTGGGTCAATTTTAATGTATCAATAGATATTACGCTTGGTGTTTGTTTTCATGGTGATGTGCAGATTGGGAGCCAACCAGAAATCCACTGTTGAGTTGGGCGACCGCCTATGGTGCTTTGGGCGACCGCCCATGGTTAATTTGTAAAGGTTGTGGAGCTGCTGTGCATGTGGGCGACCGCCCAATGGGTTGTGGGCGACCGCTCAAGGGACCAATTGAAATAAGGGCCAACTGCTGTATTGTTGGGCGACCGCCCAAGATTCTGTGGGCGACCGCCCAAGGTTGAATTGGAAAAATGGTTGAATTGCTGTATAGGTGTGCGGCCGCCCGAGTTTAGATAAGCGACCGCCCATGATGAAATTTCAAAATTGCAAAAACTTCTGGACATGTGAGCGGCCGCCCAGGAGGGGGTGAGCGACCGCCCATATTGAATTCTGGCGTTATATTTTAAGCCCTAAACAGAGCCGCCGCCTCACCTTTCTCTCTCTCTTCAGATTCCAATTGGTTCTCTTTCTCTCTCTAAAAGAAACCTCCGGCCCTCTCTCTTCATTTCTCTAAAATTCTCCTCCCAAACACCCAAATCCTCCATCTCTTCCCCCTAAATTGCCTTCCCCCACCATACTCAACCCCTTAAGCCAAGATTGAAACCCATTCCACCATTGTTGGGCAAGCTTTTGAAGGGAATTTTGAAGAAAATTGCAAAGGGTGGAAAAGCTTAAAAAGGGTTGATTTTGAAGTTCAAAGCCAAAGGGTTATTGTGAGAAACATTGTGCAAAGAAGGGGTCTTTCTTCTCCGTTCATCTTCAACATTTCCGGCGAGATTCCGGCGGAACTCCGGCGATTTTTCCGGCGAATTTTCCGGGCAAGTAAGATTTCAATTTCAATTTTCTTTAGTGCCTAGTGTGGAAGTATTTGTGGTGGTTGATTTAAAATGTCTAGGCAAAAGAATATCCCGGTCCCGGAAGTTGAATTTGATGAAACCAAATTTGTGGGAAGTAAAGCAAAAGTATTTTTTGATAAATACGAAAATAAAGGTTTCTCGGTTGAAAATGAGTTTAAGCCCGAGGAGCTTGGGCTAGATGATATTTTTCAAAGGTATGGATGGGGCAGTTTAGCGAGCCGACCGGCTAATAAGGGTTGGTCAGTGTTAGTCAAGGAGTTTTATGCAAATGCATATGAGGCAGGGGAAGGGAGGAAATGTGCAAAGGTGAGAGGCAAGAATGTATGGTATACCGGGAAAGATATTAATGATTATTATGGGATGGTGTCGCCTGGGGTTGAGAATGATTCGTGTGATTACTACTCCAATGCTAGAATTATGGAGGGGAATGTGGCGGGGAATCTTGCGAGATTAGCCCCAAACTTTGTGGATATTGATTTGGCCTTGTTGCGAAATGGAAATGTGAAAAAGGCTAGAGATTTGGATTTGAGGATGCGGGCTCTTCACCGATTTATTTGTGAGCGTATCATGCCCACTTCCCACTATAATGATGTGCATTGGAGGAGAGCGTTGTTGATGAATGTGGTGTTGACCGGTCAAAATTTCAATATTGGACTGGCAATATCCATGGAAATTGTGAACACGTATAAGACGATAGGGCGGTGCAATTTCAATTTTCCGCTGTTGATCTCGGGGTTGATTGAGAGGGCAGGAGTGAATTTTACTCGTCCACGCATTGCGAGGGATATAGTATCCCCGGCAACGGCGCCAAATTTTGACGACTATCGAAATACGTCAAAAGAAAATTTTCGACTCAAACTACCTACAATTGATTTGTAGATAGGGTAAGTAGGGTCGAACCACTGAGACACGTATTTAAAGTGTTTCAAATTATTGCTATGACAAAGGTTTTATAAAGTGAAGAATTTGTTGGTTTCAAAAAAATAGTGCTTTTGCATAAATTAACTAGAATTGTTATAAAATGAAGTTTCAATAATAAGGCGAAATTTCCGGAATTGGTTTCACAATTATGCTCAAGTTTCACTATTCATCAATCAAAGTATACTTGGGGTTTTGATCTTACGAAATTATGATTGGGACACTTAGGCGGGTGATTTGCAATCAAGTGTTCCCAATTAATATATTCCCTTGGCCCGTTCATAGATTAATTAGAAACCCATTTAGAACTTAAGAATAATACAAGAAAAACCACAATTCTTATGAATCTTTTGGCGGGGATTCAATGAATTGTTACTATCAAGCCAAGTCTAATTTCAATTGCGAATTTGGCGGTTCACAATTGAAATTCTAAATTATTCAAGAACAAATATGTGATCAGCATAAATATTCTAAAATTCCATTTAAAAGCTACTTGATAATCCCAAGTCATACAATGATAACGATGAAAAATAAAACTCAAAACATAAATTGTTACCTCCAATTCCAAGAAATAGAGATTTAGCTATCCATGGAAATCAAGAACACCAAGAACATTTGGAGAAGAAGAAGCTATGGAACATAAAAAGATAATAAGAGATAAAAAAGATGAAAAGATTGTCTGAATAATTCCCCTTTTCCAATAACCCACAGCTGTAATTTATATCCTCTATTAAAACCCATGAACAGTCACAATTAATAGGCCCTAGGAACCCACGTCCGTTCCAATCCGCCTTGGATCCGTCCGCAAATTGCCTCGTGGGCGGTCGCCCATATCAGCCTCCGCGGTCGCCCATGACAACAGAAGGATTTGGCTTCAAAACTTACTCTCATGTGCGACCGCCCACCTAACCCTTGGGCGACCGCCCATCTCAACAGACAGAAGTGACCATTTTTTTCCCTTTCCTTCGCACAGCTTGGCCCTTGTTTTGTTTTCCTTCAGCACACTTTGCTTCTTTAGCCCAGCTGCAGTCCTTGGCCTTTTGTTTAGTACCCATTTTGAATTGGATCCGTCCCATAATTGCAACGTCTCTTTTTTTCCGCTTTGATTTAGTCACAAGTTGCTTCCAATTTCCTCAACTCTTCACTTGAACCACTGAAACTAAAAAAACACTAAAACATCCATTAAAACACACAAAACTCAAGGATTAAGCTCAGTATAAGTTCATAGAGTAGTCAATGGATGAGTGTAAAACTCACTCATCAGGTCCCATGTAGTTAAAGAGTTTTGGGAGACCGAGTTCAACCATTGTTTGACCTTATCCTTTAGAGAGAACGGAAAAAGGCGCCTTCGTATTGCTTCCGGTGTGACATTTTGGATACGAGTTGTGTCACAGTACTCCAAAAATGTTTGGATCTGGAGATGAGGATCTTCGAAAGCAGTGCTGCTGTATTGGTTGTTCATAACCATATGCAAAAGTTGCGACTTAATCTCAAAGTTGGCCACGTTGACATTCGGCACAAGAATGGGGGATCTAGTTCCCGGGGTACTTGGATTGACAAACTCCCGTAGGGTCCTAGCAGGTGTTACTGGCTCTCCTTCCGCCATGTGTTTATTCAATGTCTCCTTGAGTTTCCTTAGTCTCTCGTGAAAGCTTCTTTCGGGTTCTGGATTAAAATTGTCAAAGAAGATCCGAGCCCGTTTCATACACTACAAGAACACTCAACAAGAAGATTAAATGCAACAGATTATCGAAAGTAAAAACTAAAACAAAATTTAAAAAAAATATGTAGTAAATACAAAAACAAAAAGTAAACCGTTGTCCCCGGCAATGACGCCAAAAACTTGTTCGGTGTGAAACCTAACGGTTTATTTAATTTCCCCAAGCGCACGGGCTATTGAAGTATACGAGTGAAAGTACGGGTCGATCCCACTAGGACAGGGTTTACTTTGGGATGAATTTGTTTTTACTAAGAATTATAGATGAGATTGGGAGAAATATAGTTTGTGTTGAGAAAAGAATAGAACATATACAGAAAATACTTTTAGGAAAACTCTTATAAACGGAAGCATTCTCGGGATTGGAAATCATTTAGCCAATTATTTATCATATAGTCATGTCTTTGAAAATACAGATTTTCATAAAAATCAAGAATGGTACGTTAAGCCTACACTACTTCTCACGGTCAAGCAAGTAGCGTTTGTATCATTCACTAATTATGCACTATCTCTCGATGGCCCATAATTAGCAAGGATCCATTAAAGTTCGCAAATCAATGTACTTTCCATTCAAGGATCATCCCTAGGACATTGAACAACTCTCGTGATCAATGTAACCTAGTTCCTTTATATGGTTCCGTTAATCGAGATTCTCCGCTAGGTACTTCTCTCGATTAACTGAATCATACAAGTTGGACGTCTCCAAAATGTAAGTCATTTTGAGATTAATATAAAGAAATTGTTTAGATGAAGAGAAATGACAAGACTTTTTATAAAAGATGATGAACAAAAGGCATTTTGAGTTTCTAACCCCAAGAATATGGGGGATTACTCACTAGCCATTATGAAACAAACAAACATAAGTAATAATAAGAGATAAATGGAAGAAAGATTTATGGTTGTAAAGAGACGAAGGCTGAAAATAACTTCTGAAATTTTATTTCTTCTTCCAAAATACTTCAAGAACAATGATGAACACTTGAATCTTCAAGAGATTTGGAACTAATGATGATAAAGAAAAAGTATATTCTGGTATATAATGTATTTCTATGCTCTGATATATATCTAAGACTAATTACAAATGTCTATATATAGACATGGATGAGACTCTTCAAAGTGGTGCCTTCAAAAGGTGCCTTTTAATTCAGCAGACAGCACTTGCACGGCCGAGTCAAGGGAACTGCACGGCCGCTCTGGCCTTGGCGCCATTTTTATTTTTGAACTGGTGAAAGTGCACGGCCGCTCCTCCTTTGGCTGCTCGGCCGCTCTGGCCTGGATTGCTCAGCCACTCTGGTCTTCAAGCCTTGGCCACTCCATGTTTTGGGGCCAATCTTGGCCTGGCAATGGTCATATGCACGGCCGCTCATATGCAAAGAGCACGACCGTGCAGGCTGGGATTTGGCCTGTGTGCTTATTTTGATGTTGTCCCTCCATGGCTTTGACACTCGATTATTTCCAAGGCTCCAATTGTTCATAAAATGACTCTAAAACCTGTCTAAGAGTATAAGATATACCAAAGGCATAAAATCGAAGATATATGACAAAAGAAGCTAAAATAAACTAAATGCAAACTAAATGATACTAAAAACTAAGGAAATGATTGATAAATGATACAATAAATGACTATATAATAGTCACTTATCAGGTCCAAATATCATTTTTCTCAAACTGTCTCAACTCTTATTTCATGGACAAAATCCAGTCCTCATCCTTTAAAGCCTCATTTATGTTTTTAGGCTCTATGTTTGAAACATAACAACAGTAACTTATCTTGGAGAAGGCGGATGAGCAGCTCCATAAACCATCTAGCTCCTTATAATTTACCTTTCCTTTTTGTCTGGTCTTCGCCTGATCATGCTGTAAGTTCCCAAATCTGGCTCATTCCTTCCAGTTAAAGTTTCCTAGCAGTTTCCCAAACTTTCATAAAGTTTAGGGGCAATTCGGGAACTTTTCAATACTTTCCGAGCAAGGAAGGACCTATTAGGAATTAGAATTCTGGATAGGACCTCACTGGAAAGAAGCTTCCAAACTGCCACCTTGCATGATTCCAGAAACATGCTGATGCGACAGAAGAAGACGCCGGACGGCTTCATTAGCCGCAAGATCACACCGGGACGCTTCATTAGAAGCACACCAAAAGCCTATAAATAGAGGTCTCCTCTATTCATTTTGATATACAATTTTTGAGCACTGTTACTCTGCAAAAATAGAAACTCGACTTACAGTCCCAAAAAACACACAAATCCCTCCTCTCTCATACACTAATCCTACCTTAATCTATTCCAAAATAGATATTGCCTAGGAAAACTCCCTTGGAAGATAGAGAAAAAACAATATTGGTAATCTCTCCTTCCTTTACCTTTGATACATCCCTATATACTTTTATTTCCATTGTTATCTCTTGTTTATCTTTATTTATGTCATAAAGTTTTGATCTTTGCAATGTAGTTCTCATATTTCCCACTCCCCTACACAAATGATTTAAATGGAATCTACCATATGATGATGTGATTCCCCTTTATATTTATGTATAAAAATGCAATCTTTATCTATTATATGTCATTCCCTTCTCATTGATCTAGCTTTCCAAGGATTGTCCACCTTATGAGGTATTAAGGGCATAGGAAAAGCCATAAAAATAATCCTTTTTACATTATGTCCTTAGTTTAATAATACTCCTTGTATTGTTCATATTAAAAATGAAATCTTTACATTAATGCTATTTTCCCCATGTGCCTAAAGATGGATTCTTTCTCCAAGGATTGTCTAAAAGCCTTCAATGGCACAAAAGACATAGGATGAGTATAAAGATCCAATCTTTACATCCCATTCCCCTAGTCCCGTGGTTCTTGATGCATTCCATGGTGAGGATTGGTGTAAAGACTCCATTTTTGCATCAATCCCATTATAAAAATGCCACAATCTTTGTCCCTTTAGAAATCAATGAGTCTTAGTCCCAAATCTTCGATAATCACTTGAGACAAACATAAAATGTCCCTACGAATCATCATTGTCTCAAGATGTAGGATCGATGGACAAAGATTCATTCTTTTCTAAAAAGTCTCATTATTGGACTTAAAGACAACCCTTTTTTGATCACATGTGACTAAAATCCCCAAGGAAAGTTAGGTTAAGACATACAAAGGCTCCTACGCCTATGTTGGTTGATTAATCTAACGGGAGGATAGATAAGTCCCGTAATGATGATCATAAGTTCAAAGTGAGCACGGGATCAAAATCTCGAAAACACCAAAGTCCAAGGTATCCCGAACTAAAACCTTCTAAAATGGTTCTTACGTTCGGATAATAAACTTGGCACATCCTTTTCTCAAACACACAAACGAGCACAAATTTTGGATCTTGGAAGACTTGCTTTTGCAAGGCTCCTTGGGTGAACACCAAACGTTCTTCCCAAGGAGTAACTTAACCTCCGAACCCTTTTCTTTTTTTTTCAAAGTTTTGAGGAAATCAAAATGGCGTGGCGATTCCGTTTTTCATAAAACTGGTGTCTTCAAACTGAGGTGGGATGATTTTCCTGGATTTTTGATGGAATATCACTTGATATGTCCACACAACCATCCTTATCGGCCTTTGTATTGTCTTCCTATTCAGAATAAGAGGAACTGTCCTCAGATTCAAATGTGTGGGTAGATGTAGGGACAGATGTGGGTGCAGATGTGGATGAAAATGTGTCCATATCCTTAGTCACATCCTTCCCTACTTCAGCATTTACTTCTGTTTGATCACCCTCCTTATTATTGGTTTGCACCACAGCTTCTGTGTTGCAACTTTCCAATCCAGCAAGCAACTTGAAACATCATTCTCATCAGTTTTGAGGTTAAGATCAAGTAAATCATCAAATACCACATTAGCAGATTCCATAATGATCTTTGTTTTTAGGTTAAACACCCTATAAGCTCTACTATTAGTGGAGTAACCAATGAATATTGCTTTATCACTCTTGGAATCAAATTTGGACAAGTATTCTCTATCATTAAGGATGTAACAGATACAATCAAATACATGAAAATATTTTAGAGTAGGTTTCTTGCAAAGAAGGATTTGATAGGGTGTCATAGTGCTCCCAAGTCTGAGGAACACCCTATTACCAATGTGACATGCAGTATTCAAGGTTCTGCCCAAAACTTCTTTGACAAGTTTTTAGAACTTAGCATAACCTAGCCATTTCATGTAGGGTTCTGTTCTTCCTTTCTGCAACTCCATTTCGTTGAGGAGTTATAGGAGCAGAGAATTCATGAGTGATTCCCTTATAGTTGTAGAAGGCAGTAAACATGTAGTTTTCATACTCAGTGCCATGGTCAGATCTAATCCTCACAGCCTTAAGGTCATACAGTTTTTTGACCCTTTTATACCAGTTTTTTGAATTCACTAATGGTCTCATAATTCTCTTTTAAAAACATCACCCAGGTATACCTAGATAAGTCATCAACACAAACAAAAGTGTACTTCTTCCTACCAAAACTTTCTACCTCTATGGGACCCATCAAGTCAGTGTGTATGGGTTCCAAACACCTAGATGTGGAGCATTGTTGGACCATCTTGTGTGAGGACTTAGTTTGCTTTCCCTTTTGACAAGAGCCACAGACATCTGTGTTATTAAAGTTCAATTTTGGGAGGTACTTTACATCTTCAAACCTTTGGAGTTCCTCCAATTTTATGCTGCTAGCATGCCCTAGTTTTTTAGGCAACAGATTGACATCATTCACTTTAGTGCTTAGGCAAGACAGATTGTCACCAAACTGATAACAGTTATCAGCAGATCTAGGGCCTGTAAACACACAATTGTTAGATTTATCAAACACCTCACATAAATGTTTATCAAATTTCACATGGAGGTTATCATCACACAACTGACTGATACTGATAAGGTTTGCCTTGAGGCCTTCTACATGGTAGACATTATGAAGCTTAGGAAGACCCTTAACATCTAGAGTCCCCTTCCCAATAATTTTTCCTTGTGCACCACCACTAAAGTTCACTTTTCCCCCATTGATTGACTTATAGTCAGTTAGAGCATCCTGATTTTTAGTCATATGCCTGAGCACCCACTATCAAAATAACAGGAACCAGTGACACTACTCTTGAGGGAAGAGTAGACAACATTAGGTTTTGCAACCCATTTGATTTCAGCTTTCTTTTTATGGTGCACCTGTTGCTGTGTACTTCGATGTGTGCCAGGATGTGTACACATCTTATCATACATCTGAGATTGCTTTACACAACCATTCTTTTTATCAGCTTTTAACTTATAACATAAGGGACGAATGTGCCCAAGAGCAAAGCAATAATGACAGATGTAGTGCCTTCTCCTTGTCTTTTTAGCACTCAATATGTGTTTCATATCATATTTTGAAACCTCACTCTCCTCTTTTACAAATTTGATTTTTTCAAATCCAATACCAGTTTTACCAATTTTATCAAGAGCTAAAGCTTCATCAATTTTCATATTCCCAGTATTTAAATTGGTAAAGTACCTTCGGCTTTTCAAAATTAGTTTTGATTTTTTCAAGTTCAACCTCTTACTTGGTTACCAGAATTTCAAGTTTAGCAATAGAATATTTTTGATCACCATTTTCTATTGAAAGTCTTGCATTCTCAGTTTCACAAGCAGATAATTTATCAGAAAGAATTTTATTTACCTTGGTCATTATCTCAAGTTTGTCCATTCTTTTGATCCAATCAATATATAGCTCTCTGTAAGTCTCAAAGAGTTTTTAATATGGAATATCTCTTCCTTTATCATCTGAATCTTCTTTTATGAAAAAAACAGTTGAGTGTCAGATTAGATGTATATTCAGATGTGTACATGGATCTGTGCACATCTGATTCTACATCCACATTCTCCTCAGAATCTCTTTCTTCCATTCCCGCAAAGTGGGCATTAAAAACAGAATGACAATTTATCACAGATATGTTAGCTACTTCTTCTTCATCCTCACTATCAATTAGGGAAACAGTCAATCTCATCCCTTTCTTCTTAAGTGTGTTAGCACACTCATTTGCATAGTAACTAAAGCCACGACAGGCTCTACATTGCACAGTCTCAGAGGATTTCTTATTCTCTAGATTAGGGCTTTTGAACCCATTCTCAGTGTTGACTTTAGGTCTTTCAACACTTGGAGCAGGTATGTTGAGAAACTTGCTCATTTTCTTATTTTTCAGCATGAAACTGAACTTTTTAGAGATAAGGGCCAAATCATCATCCTCAAAACTTGATTTGTCAATCTCTGAGGAGAGCTCAACCAGTTCTTTTGGAACAGCTGCAGAGATTTTGAGGGTAAGGCTTATAGCCCTTTTTTTTTTAGCCTCAAGATTTAGCTGAAAAACAGTTAAAATGCCAACAATCTTGTCTAATTCGACAGTGATAGTGTCACTAATTTCCTCTATAACAACCACTTTGATATTGAACCTTTCAGGTAAGTTTCTAAAGATTTTGCTTACAAGTCTGACATTTGAAATAGACCCACCAAGACTGGTGCATTCATTTGAGATCTCATGGATCTTAGCAGTATACGAACAATATCTTCTGTCTATTTCATTCTTAGTATTTCAAATCTATCCATTAAGATCCTAAGTGAAGTGGATTTTACACTTGAAATTCCCTCACATTGCATCTGTAAAATATCCCAAGTATTTTTAGCAATACACTCACTAGTGATAAACTTGTACATATTTCCAGAAACATGCCTGAAAATAGCACCCATAGCTTTAGAGTTATAATTTGTAGAGGTAATTTCATTGAGGGTCCATCTTTCCTCAGGTTTTCTTTCAAATATTGATTCACCAACACCCCTGATGTAGCCTTTTTATCCACAGTTGGAGATTGTCAAGCAACAAGTATACACATACACGCTCTTTTATCAATTGATTTGATGTAGTTACGCATTTTAGACTTTCAAAAAGAATAATTGGTATCATTCAAGTCTGGATGTTTGTTTTGATGATTTTGACATTCCATTATAACTAAACTTTCTGGATCAACATTCATTAATGTCGAGAGTTAGCTCTGATACCAATTGAAAGTTTATTCTAGCTAGAAAATCAGTTTCAATAGAACAAACTATGGATATGAGTAAAGATTTGAGTTACAACTGTTCACACATCCGAAAATATACAGCAAAATAAAACTAAGAAAACAAAGAATTAAATGTTTACTGTTTCTGCCCATCAAACAAGACTTTAAATATAAAAAGGTTTTCACTGTAAAAGATTTGTTTTACAGACTAAAACAATGATAAGTGAAACAAAAAGATTAAAATGCTCAATCAAGTCCTAACCAACTTCTAAACTAAGAACAATTTTTCTTTGTCAAGAGAAGCTTATTATAAACAGAAGAAAAGCAAAAAACTTGATTGAAATATAGATGTAAGTTCAGATGTAATACACAACTGCACTAACAACCTAAAGAGATATCTCGAATTCATGAATAACAAAGTGTTTTCTCTTCCAAACAATTCTTGATGCGTGTCCTACTCTTGGGGCATGAGTCTTGTATTTATAAACACCTTTGAAAAATCATTCAATCAATCAAACTGTCCCTTGTTTGAAACAATCCAAATCCTATATAAGAAAACAAAAGATTGACAATAACAAAAAAAAAAGATTTGTTAGTAATATTAGTTATAAGTAAACTCAATATATTTACATAAATAAAAAATATGTACAAATATTAACAATGTCTTTTTCCAAATATGATTCTAAATCTTTGATAGGAAAGTCAAAAATCTACTTATCAAATTTACCAATTGATTTCAAATTGTGGAAGTCAATATTACTTAAAAAATCTCACTCTTTCATGGCCACCTGTCTACTATACCTCAAAGAAATGGTTATTGACTTGTTGCTATTTTAATTTTTATCCATCTCAAAATAAATATCACATTTTCAAAATAATATTAGTACAATTTTATCATTTTGAAAATAATCTTAATATAATTTTATCATTGTACAAAAAAAACTTCTTATAATTGTTGACAACGATCCTAGAAAATATTGACAAATTAACCGAGACACTCGTTATAATACCCCGCATAAGACAAGATGGAGTAGTATGTTTCCAACTAATAGTTTTAGGTCAAAATCTTGTGAAAAACTAGTTTTTTCATAACATAAGAAAAAACTATTTTTTAAACACTAACCCTAACTAATGAGAGGGATGAATAATACTGAAAACTAGTTTTTTCATAACATTTTGAGAAAACTAGTTTTTCACAAGAACTACTAAACTAGCTTTGAAAAGGGTATAATAACATCATAATTCTAATAATGCACAAACAAATAAAGATACATTTCTAAAAAGTTAAGTGAAAACAATATTCAAATTATTTAGATACTGTAACACATATGGCATGAAATTTATAAAACAGTATCATTAATTATAATTATTTAATTTAGCATCTAATGAGACAGATGAAAGAAGATGATCACCATGGCACAGGCACAGGCACAGGCAAAATCCTGAATGTCATGACCCATAAAAGAAGTCCTAGCAAGTGGGCACCCGTAACCATGTCCAAGTATCAATGAGTGATTTCAAACCCGTATAAATATGTGCTTAACACATTGACGACGGGGATATTGTTTAACAAGTCAATAGCAACGTACCTGGTCATATACTCCACCAAATTGACGATGGGGATATTGTTTAACAAGTCAATAGCAACGTACCTAGTTATATACTCCACCAAACTCGAGAAAATGGTGCAGTGGAATAAAAGAAAACCATCACCTCACAAAGTCAAACAATGACACTATGGAAAAATAAATGAAGCAAAAAATAACTAAAAAATTTACGTGGTTTGGCAAAACCTGCCTATATCCACGAAAGACCCAATTTCACTAATATATGAGAGAAATTACATCGCACAAATATAACCACTAGTGTTTGTGCTCAACCGAATTGTGTTTGTGCTCAACCGAATTATTTGTACATCCCACTCTTAATATCCTAGTGAATTTTTTTACTCTCACTCCTTCTATCACTCCCTTCCTTATCTCGCATTCACCCATAAATTTAGACTCCTCTTTTGCTTGTGATTTTTTCTTGTGTTTTGCCGACCCATTTTTCCTTTTTTATACTTGAGAATTGACCCTTCACATATTTTACCTGTCCATACATGCACCACCAAGTAGAAATGTACTCAGCATCCTTGATATTGATAAACCAATGCAAGTGCATCCCTCTTTAATTCTCAATGTGAGGAGTATTTCCAACAGGTTAGACAAAACTATTCAACCTTCAACATATAACTACTTAAATATTTGGCAAAATATGGGCTAAAAGAGATCCTAACTTCAATAAGATGTTTTCAAATTGAATTCTTCAGATAAATGCTCAACATAAAACATAGATAAATATGCTCTCTAAAGTCTACACAACTGCTTCCCACTATATTATATCCACACCTACTTGAATTGAAACGACCAATTTCAATATCATGCAGATGAATCTGCATCACCAACTCCCAACCCCCCCCCTCTCTCTCCAATTAACACACATCAATTATGCAAAATAAACATACATACCAATGCATGGGCATAGAACCGCCGTGCAGTTCTGATTTCCCCACGTCTTCTATCTCGCAATTTGTGCGGCTAACATCAACGGAGTAATTGTGGGCCCACCGAGTACCAAAATCATCCCACGCGGCTCTCCATCTCCGAAACATGGTAACGTGGCCAAATCATCTCCCTCCTACACATCGACTACCTACATGGATTCAAAGCAAAGAAAGATCAACACAAACGCACGAACAATCAAACAAATATGAAGTAAATTAAAACTTAATGTTAATGTTTGTGCACAGAAGGCATCATATGACCAATAAAATAAATATAAATTAAATTAAGTATAACACTTAAAGTACCTACCTTTAACAAATTAAGATAATAAGATGGCCATTGATGCTTGAGATGAATCCATCCTCATTGCCTTGAGATCACGGGTTCTTCGCATGCAAACCTTTCCTCATTTACTACACCATTCTTAAGAAAAACCACTTCTACATGCAAAAGTAATTCATGAAACATAGGATATTGAAACTAATCACTTAATAGAAGGCACAGAAGTTACACAACTTACAACACAAGACAAAAGTAAAACCTAAACAACTCACAAGGGAATACAAAAAGATGATCAAACAGAAATGCATGTCTACCTTCCTACGCATTATGCATGCCTACACAAACAAGTTATTCGACACCTACACCTTATGGACAAACTAGCTAACCAGTAACAACTCGTCGTTAGTAATTAGACGGAGGGGGCCTTGGAGGAGGACCCCAGAAAACATCATGGTGCATTTGTCCATTAGGCGCTAAATTAGGTGGTAAATTGTAAATAGGCATTGAAGAAGATGATGGGTCAGCAGCCAAACCATGAGATGCATGAGGCAGCCCCCCTGAGTTACCACTATTTCCAGTATTAACCCCTGATGTTTGCTGTCCTTGCATTCCCGCTTCTCCGACTGTCTCTCCTTCCAACGGCAACCTCTCATAGGTGGCGTTTGAAAATGTAGCCGCAATAACCATAACCGGACCTGACGCCACCAGAGCACCCACCACCGTCCCGCCGACAACCTGCCCCTGTCCGCCGGCTAAATAAACGGTCAGCCCGGTTGCCCCGGGCGGAGAAGGGGCAGGCAGGAACGCTCCTGATAAAGACAATATCTCGAACCTTCCTTGTAAAGCGATTACTCCGCCCGGAGCAGCGGGTTGCCGGAGAGTTACATTGTTGACAACACCGCTGCCGCTAAGCACGGAGACACCTCGGTGGCGGCGCTGTGCGAAGGTAGCAATACACTCGGAAATGTCGCTTCCGCTGCTGATTTCCAGCACATGGCTTCGGAGGGCGTTGGGACTTTCTTTTGTTATTACAATTGGGGGCTTGGGTTTATTCTTTGAACCAGCTGGACGTCCTCTCGGACGCCGACCACCTGAGCTGGTAGGCTCCGACATCTCTACTAACGCACCGGAATTGTTTGGATTTTCGCCATCCTCGTTGTCTCCGTCGTCTTCTTCCCGATTCTGATTATTCGTCGCCGCCGCCTTTGGGGTTTTGGTATTGCTCCCACTGTTGTTACTGGCGCCATCCAAAAACTCTTGTTCTCGTCTAACCCGGCTCAGCCCTGCATGTTCCTCTTCTGTATTGTTTCTCAGGTGAAGCGACGGCGCTGATGAAGCCATTGGATTCGTCATTGCTACATTACCTGCCCACCACCTGTTCGACATTAAAACAAATTAGACTTTCAAACCCCCCCCCCTCCCCTCAATTTCACTTTCCTGATTGATTATGCTAAAAGATAAACCCTGCAAACTTATCTCCTCCTCCTTTGTCCGCTTCCTAAAGCAGATCGTAAGATCTGAGCCAAAATCCAACAAACAAAATCCACCTTATCTTCTACCTCCAACTTGCTCGAAAAATCAAATCTGCTATCAAACCCTAAAACCCATGTCAAAAATACAAACCCACTTCACTATTCTAGAGATCTAACTCAAAATCAGCTCACACTTGCCACAGTAACCCCAGAAAACACCTGAGCTCTTTATATACACTCTCCTGCTGTGATGAGGAGAGAGAAAGTTCTACTTTGGTGCTGATTAAGGTGGTAGGGGAGTGGCGGGGGTGGGCTAGGGTTTGCGTTTTCTGGGTTTTCGTCTGAGCTTGCTTGCTAGTTGCTATCTCTGGGGTTTTCTTTTCGGCTGTTGTTTTACTAAGTAGGGTGTACGTTAATACTGATCACTGGGTGTACGTTAATACTGATCACTGTAAAGGCGTACGATAAGAATTTGCCGCAGTGCCTGGTTTCTTTTCATTGTTCGCGGTACACAGCTTGGTCTTTGTCTCGAGGTCTGGGCCAACCGCTATAGTTTTATTTTAGCAACTTGATTTAATTTTCACCAGAATTTATTAAAATTATTTTTTTGTACACAATTTAAATTATTATCACTAATTCAAATTTAAAATAATTTATAAAAACAACAAATTTATGATGTAAATTAAATATTAATAAATTTTTATTACTAAAATTACTAAAGTTAAACTTTTTTTTTGAAGCAAAAGTGGTATTTAATTATATTTGGAAAATTGTCATTTATCCCCGCAATATTATTGTATACACCCACAATGTAATTGTTACAAAAATGTCATCATACTATCTCTCATGCTCCCTCCATCCCACGTGAGTAAATATCAAAATATTGGGCACACGAAATAAGAAAAAGTACTCCCTCCGTCCCAGACCAAGGGTATATGGGGGGAATTTCACGCTTCTTAAGAAGTTTTTTAAAAAATGAATAAAAGTTAAATGTGAGATAGGGAATAGTAATTAAATGTGTGGTAGGAAATATGAGAGATAATGTAAAAGTTAAATGTGTGGTAGGGAATAGGAGAGAGAATGTAAAAGTTAAAAATATTTAATAGGAGAGAGAATGAGTGGGAGGAATAGTAGTTAAATGTGTGGTAGAAAATAGGAGAGAGAATGTATAAGGATATAATGAATGGTTTTTTTTGTAAATATATGAAGATGATAAGGGTATTAATATATTCAAAAACTTTCCTTTTTTGGAAATGAACTCTTGGTCTGGGACGTCCCAAAAGGGAAAGATGAACCCTTGGTCTGGGACGGAGGGAGTATGAGAAAGAATTAATGGGAGGAGGTGTTTGTGAGTATAAAAAATAAAATAGGAAATAGAATGAGTGAGAAGTTGATTGGTGTTGTGAATATAAAAGTAAGGTAAAAAATAGAATGAGTGAGATAATTAGTGTAAAAATTTTATCATTTTAAATAGTCTCCATTCACGTAAAACGGACGAAAAAGAAAATAAATATTAAATCACGTGAAACGGAGAAATATATTATTAACCCAATAATCCTCGTTTAACTCCCCCACCCAACTCTCAGTTTCCAATTCCATGGACAGCACATAAACACTCAAACTAGCACTTAAGATCAATATCAATGAATTTTTATCAATAAATCTATGAGATTATAGGTTAAAATTTGGCAATAAAAATATTATATTACGAATTCTATCTTAGGATGATAGATTTTTTTTCTCAAATAATTTCATTTTAAAAATATAAATTTCATATAACTCACATTTTAAACTATTTTTCAAAATGTCTCACTTTTTAAAACTAGTTGTACGATGTAACGAATTTAACATGTTATCGCTGAAACTCGCTACACGGTGTAGCGAGTTTAGTTAAATTAGGGTTTAGCGTTCGAATTATTCACTGTAATTAATTAAATCCCAAAATATCCTATTTTTTGGAACTCGCTACACAGTGTAGCGAGTTTAACATGTTATCGCTGAAACTCAGTACACGGTGTAGCGAGTTTAGTTAAATTAGGGTTTGTCGTTTGAATTAATCACTGTAATTAATTAAAGAAAAACTCACTGCACTGTGTAGCGAGTTTGACGGGTCACAGTGAACTCGCTACACCGTGTAGCGAGTTCTCAAAATTTCCATTTTCCCCTTTTATACTTACAGTCTGTTTGAAAGAGAAAAAAAAAAAACCTAAATCACAGTCGCCGGTGGAAGAAGAAATAGAGAAGAAGGAGAAATTTTGCCATTGTTATTTTCATCAAATTCAAGCTTTTCATCACCAAAATTTCTTTATTGTAAGTTTACATTCATGTTTTTTACTTCATTTTGTGTTGATTTTGCTTTGATTTGAGTATTTGTTTACTTGCAATTTAGGTTTATTCAACTCAATTGTTGATATATTTTGAACTCATTTGTTAGTATACTTTCATTTGAGTTGTTGTATATGTTGATTTTGAACTCAATTGTTAATATACTTTGATTTGAGTTGTTGTATATGTTGATATTGAACTCAATTAATGTTGTTATTGAACTCAATTGTAGGTATATTTGAACTTAATTGTTGGTATATTTGAACTCAATTGTCGTATATTTGAAATTATGGGGTTTTGAACTCATTTTGTGGCCTTTTTTGAACTCAATTGTTAGTATGTTTGTTATTTCATTTAGAAGTATTTGATATTAAAATTGAATTTATTTTGTTGAAAGAGATGGAAAATTTCGTTGATCCTAGGCCTATATTGATAACTACTCCCTCCGTCCTACTACAAACTGCACACTTTTCTCATTGGGCGTCCCATTACAAATTGCACACTTCCTAAAATGGCAAAGAATATTTACTATTCCCTCCACTCATTCTCTCTCCTACATTATTTTAATACTCACAACACCATTATAATTTACTATTCCCTCCACTCATTCTCTCTCCTATTTTACTTTTACACTCACAACATTTATATCATTATTTTTTTTCTTAATTCCCGCGCAAACAGTAACTGTGCGGTTTCTATCAGGACAGAGGGAGTATGTATTAACGAAACATGACAACCACAGAGCTCGTTTTATTTGGGCCAGACAATAGGTTGCTAGTCCGCTCTCATTTCGTCGTGGTGTCTCCTTGCCGAATAGATTAGCTCCTAGGATATTGTCTAGATTAGCTGAGTGCTGCTTTAGTGGAGTTCATTACATAGGGAGAGTTCAGTATGATTATGGGTTGTTGGAGGCCTTGATTGAGAGATGCCGTCCGGAGACCCATTCATTTCACCTCCCGGTTGGCGAGATGACGATTACCCTATAGAATATCGGCATGGTTTCCGGATTGCCGATTGATGGGGATGTTGTTACTGATGCTGACATCCCAACTCTTATAGACTGGCGGGTGATATGTCACCAGCTTTTAGGGATGTCCCATCTTCCGGAGATATGGATGGGAGTAGTCTAAAGCTACGGTGGATTACTAGTCAGTTTTCACATTTTCATGACCTCGCTGATAATTCCCCCAATGACATTGTTGATATGTACACTCGGGCATATATCATGCTCGCCTTGGGTTCTACGGTGATGCCTGATCGTACGAACAACAAGGTTAAGTTGTATTTCTCCCTCTGCTTCGGGAGCTTTCAAGGGTCTGGATGTACAGTTAGGGAAGTGGTCGCTGGCTTTTCTATATAGAGAGTTGTGTAGTGCGACTAACCCTTTGACGAACCAGTGCGGTGGATTTCTCAACATTCTATAGGTATGTTTATCTCATTTTAATGTGCATTATGTTGTTGGTTTTAAGTTTAATTTCAAATTATTGGCATTAGTTATATTATTTGATATATATTTTATTGATATAGATTTGGGCTTAGGGGCGGTTGCTATGTGTGCGACCTGGAATTCGAAGGCGATACATTGATTCGGACTTCGAGCACATGCCACTGGGATACAGGTATACATATATCATACGTTATTTTCTCGTCGTTATAGTTTTTTTTTTAACTGCTTCTTATAATTATTCTTTTTATGAAATTTCAGGTGGACTGGATCATCATTGAATCTCAGGGAGGTTACTACCCATAACCTGCAAGGCTATCGTGATCAGCTGGCCAAGCTAACAAATGATTAGGTTGTGTGGCAACCTTATAGAGATAGATATGCTCCGGCATACTGCACTCAGGGACAGGCCGTTTGAGGACATCTATAAATGACTTCCTAATCATATTGAGACCGATCTAAGCCCGCCTTTTTATATAATTCATCAATCAACTCATTGTATCTACATCGACAATTAGCCCTAATTGCACATTTTGGCCCTTTTTTGAAATGAGGACCATCAAATGGTTGTTCATCATTACCTCTCCAATAACACATGAAAATGATTGAACCCCGTTCATCTTTAACCATAAATTACGAAATCAAAGTGTTAAAACCTACTCCCTCCGTCTCAGCCCAATTGATATCAAATTTTTGGGCACACAGATTAAGGAAAAGTAAGAGAAAAAAAGTGGAAGAAAATGTTGTGAATATGAAAAATTAAATAGGAGAGAGAATGAGTGGAAGGAATAGTGATTTGATTGGTGTTGTGAGTGTAAAAGTAAAATAGAAGAGAGAATGGGTGGGAAAAATAGTAAAGATTTCCTTCCATTTTAGGCAGTCTCAATTGAGCTGGGACGGACCAAAAATGAAATAAGTCTCAATTGGGCTGGGACGGAGGGAGTATATAACAAAATCCTAACATTTATATATAATAAACTAAAACACAGTTAAAAACTTAAATTTTATATCTAAACACAAGTGAAAATCATGATTAAGATGATGTTAATTTACCTTGATTCTTGATCTTCAACGATTCTGACGAAATTAAATGATGTGAATAAGATTTGAATTTTTTATTTTTGAGAGAATGAGAGGATATAAAATGAGAATGAATCTGGATGTGAAAACCTTCTGTAAAAATGTCATTTAGAACTCGCTACACGGTGTAGCGAGTTCACTGTGACCGGTCAAACTCGCTACACGGTGTAACGAGTTCTACTTTAGTTAATTACTCGGATTAACTCAAATGTCAAACCCTAATTTAACTAAACTCGCTACACTGTGTAGCGAGTTTCAACGATAACATGTTAAACTCGCTACACCGTGTAGCAAATTTTAAAAAGTGGGATATTTTGAGAAATAGTTTAAAATGTGAGTTATTTTAGAATTTATTTTTTAAATAAAATTATTTGAGAAAAAAATCAAGGATGATGATCCCAGGGTTTAAATTGAAACCTTTGTAAAGTCCCTAATCCTCTATAGGAGTATCTATAGTATAAATCACACCATGGTGAACAGTACTATAAATCGTACCAAATGTCAAATTTTTCATTTTGTCATCACTAAGTTATCTCTTTCCCATTTTGCCCTTTAATTTAAAAAAAAAAAATTTTTAAATTAAAAAAAAAAACACGTGTCCTCGGACACGAGCTTTTACTATTAATTATTATAAATGACGAAATTGCCGCTACCCAATTCACGTTTGTTCTCTCTCTAGTGGTAGCATTCTATATACAGGGTATCACTTTCTCATATCCTTTATGTTTTATTCAAATTCATTTGTGATTCTTCATCCACCTATCGACGGGTTGTTAGTTGCCCTCCTTTTCTCTTGAAACAAGTTACGTTTCCTTCCTTCTCTAATCCCTTTCTCCTCCAAATTAGGGCTTCAATGGCAATGGTTTCCGCCGACGGGGTCACCACCACCAGGGGCGGTGTTGGGAAAGCTTGACAGTGACAAGGATAATGAAGTGTTGAGCCTTGTTTTTAAGAGGTGGTTTCATCTCCAGATCACCGACCGAAAGTACTGGAGCTCACATGTCCGGAAGATGGCTGCTCGCTTCACTTGACCTCTCTGAGTCGGTTTCTCGTTCTTTTTCAGTTACCAATTTCGATGTCTATCGTCGCCACCGCCTTTACTTGCTTGTTGTCCTTACCACCCTTCAATTATAAAGGTATAAAGTATAAACTAATTCTTCTCCTTGAGTTGCTGTGGTCCAATTTGAATTGCCCTCCATTTGTTTATGAAAATGACCACAATTCAGACGAGGACAATTTTTTTTTTTAATTAACATATCTAACAAATTGAGTAACAATCATAATAAATTGATTTCTCAATTGTTTAAAAAGCATATAGTATCACACAATTGTGAAATCAAACAACTATTCAATTATACAAATGTGAAATCAATTGTTAAATTGTTAAATGATTTACAAGAGAAAAATGAAAAATAGCATAACAGTTTAATCATATATTTGTGAAATCAATTGACCGTAAATTACACAACCGTGAAATCAAACAACCGTATAATAATACAACTGTGAAATCAATTGAGAAATGAAAAATTATTTTTTCAATTTTTACAATTGAAAAATGAAATTTTTATTTTTAAAATTTGAATCACATATCTTAAATGTATTTGTTTGATTCATTTTGATGATACAATTAATACGGTAGTTTGAGATTATTTTTTCGATTTCTAGATTTTGAGATATTGAGTTTTAAATTTTTTTTGAGGGAAAATCAATTTATTATAATTGTAAAATAATATAACTTTGAAATTAAACAACTGTAAAAAATAGAGTGACATGGACAAAATGGTTCAGGAAATAATTTATGAGATTTGAAAAGGTCTATCTTAAAAATAATATTCATTTGGTTAAAAAAAATTGGGGAAAAATCAATTTATTATAATTGTAAAATAATATAACTTTGAAATCAAACAACCGTGAAAAATAGAGTGATATTGTAGTGATGTTTGGAGAACTTTTTCCCAAAATGACACTGTTTCAAAAAGTATTTCTCAAAATGTCACACTTTTAAAAGTATTGACCAGAATAGCCTAGTTTTTAGACTTCGCGGTTGGCAACTGCGTTTTTAAAGTTAAATTCGCAGTTGCCAACCGCGTTTAAAAAAAAATTAGAAAAATTATAAACCCGCGGTTGCCAACTGCGAATTCATTAATGAAAACGCAGTTGCCAACCGTGAATTCTAAAAACTAGGCTATTCTGGTCAATACTTTTAAAAGTGTGACATTTTGAAAAATACTTTTTCAAACAGTGTCATTTTGGGAAAAAAATCGATGTTCGGACGGATATTCATCCACAAGACGAATTTTTTCTCAAATAATACTATTTGAAATTTTTATTTTTCAAAATGACTTACTGTTCAAACTTTTGTCCAAAGTGTCCCACTTTTTGAAACTCGCTACACCGTGTAGCGAGTTTGACTTTGACAGGTCAAACTCGCTACACGGTGTAGCAAATTGATCAAACATTATATCCATACATGCATCATCTTCAATACGGAAAGGAAAGTACTCACCAATCCCGCTATCAAAAGAATGAGGACATATGTAAATGACTTCCGAATCAAATTGAGATCGATCTAAGTTCGCCTTTTTATATAACTCATCAATCAACTCATTGTATCTCCATCGGCAATTAACCCTTATTGCACATTTTGGCCTTTTTTTTGAAATGAGGACCATCAAACGGTTGTTCATCATCACCTTCCCAATAACACATGAAAATGATTGGACCCCCGTTTATCTTTAACCCTACATTACGAAATTAAAGTGTTAAAAATTATATAACAAAACTCTAACATTTATATTTACAATATATTAAAACACAGTTAAATACTTAAATTTTATTTCTAAACATAATTGAAAACAATGATTAAGATGATGTTAATTTCCTTGATTCGTGATCTTCAACTATTCTGATGAAATAAAATGATGTCAAGAAGATTTGGGTTATTTTTTTGTGAGATATTTTGAATGAGAGATACGAGTGGAAGAGATTAGTGGGAGGAAGATAATAAATATAGTGAAATGGCTGAGAGAGAGAGGAAGATTATGAATATAGTGTTTGCCTGAGAGAGAGAGGGGAAGGTAATGAATGACATCCCACGGGCTGAAAATTGATACTTTATGCAGGCTGAAAACTGAACTTCAGTAGCTGGAAAGTGGAATCTCTGACTTAAACTCGCTACACCGTGTAGCGAGTTTCACTAAAGTTGAAATCGCTACACGGTGTAGCGATTTTAAGTCAAAGTTTGTCCACTCCAATAATTTCCTTCGATTCAACCTTTCTTATTTTCATTTTTTTTTTCGTTCGCGAATGTATTTTGAGCAATAAATATAGGTTAATTTAGTTATCATAATGAATATCTAAAGATTGTTACTTGTAGTACATATAATGGTGTATCAATAACAACTTTTAAATTTTAATTTGGATAATTAAATTAATTTCAAATTATTGCTCAAAATACCTTCGTACTAACATCAAAAAAGATTGGGCCCTTGAAGTGGGACGGATGTATAATATATTCAACGTCAACTCTTCTTCATGAAATATTATGTTTTTGTTTACAATCTTTTCTTTTATTTCACATGTGTTCCTGAATTATGTTTTGTTTAAAAAAAAATTTACATGTGTTAAAAAAATGATGACGTGTTGCTGAATTATGTTTTTTGTTTAAAATATTTTTTTACATGTGTTAAAATAAATTATGACATGTTGCTGAATTATGTTTTTGTTTAAAAACTTTTTTTACATGTGTTAAAAATAACGATGACAAGAAAAATTGTAACGAAACCAAACACAAAATGTACCAAATAATTTTTAAAAACTAAAATAACATTAAAATAAATATAATCAAGTTAGTGACCACATCCCGATCACGTAGAAAATCTTACATTAATTAATTTAAACATTTAGAAAATTCAAGTAAACAAAATGGGCTTAGAATTCAGCCAGATTAACTTCATCATTCTTAGAAAATACCTGCAAAACAAATGAGTTTAACATTATTTACTATATGATTTCAACAATTCAACAAAAATAAGAAAATATGTACCTTAAAGACATTAGGGAGTGTGATGTTAAGATAACGTGCTGATCGTGATGGGTTGGGGGCCCAAACAACAACCTAAATATTTCAAAACAAACAATTAGATGGAAGCATTAATGGTGATTTCAAAGTGTATTGACTTCCACTAATTAATATATCATACCTTCTGAAGTATCAGAACAGAACCGACAGATATATCTTTTCCAAATTCACTCTCAGTCACTTTATGATGAATGGAAGCATCTATGGTATCCGTAGGATCCTAATAATTTTATCCCAGTTAGTAACTCAAAACGCATTTCACCCATGATAGAAAGCATACTAAGCTCATATCCTAACCTTTAAAGTCTCCCAGATATCACCAAGACTATTTGGTGTGCAGGACTTGATAACAACAACAACCTAATAGAACATACACATTTAACTATAATTAATCTTGATATTATACCTGATCCACCATGTCAATAGTATGACATTTCTTCTTGATAGAGCTCAACGGATAATATATATCGGCTTCAGTTAGAAATTCCATTGCAGAGAGCCAAGGACCGTCTTGGAAATATTCATCCTTCACCGGATCTTCAATCGCTCTCCGTATATACTCTTGGGTTGCGATCAGGGTTTGTTGCGAAGATAAGCTCTAACGGTCGAGATTTCACTGGCGTGTCGAACTCTACAGCACCCGCGGGACCAGGAATAACACGCGATGAAGAGGAGGATTCACCGCGAAAAAAAAAACGCTGCTCTCTAGGATTTATTTTTTGTGTTTAATAGAATTTGGATTGAGAAGATTGAGGGTTGCGAGGAGGATACGAGAGAATGAATGAACGAGGGAGAGGAGGAGAGGAAGATAAATGAATCAGAAAAATTTAGCTGGGTAATTTATTAAAGAGAAATTCGCTACACGATGTAGCGAGTTTGACTGTGACAGGTCAAACTCGCTACACCGTGTAGCGAGTTTCTCTTTAATTAATTGCCCTAATTAATTACAAACTATAAACCCTAATTGCATGAAACTCGCTACATCGTTTAGCGAGTTTGGCCTGGCCAAGCCAAACTCGCTACACGGTGTAGCGAGTTTCAAAAAGTGGAACACTTTGAGCAAAAGTTTGAACAGTAAGTCATATTTGTAAATAAAAATTAAAAAATGAAATAAATGAGAAAAAAATCCCACAAGACCAAATTTAATTCTATGTTGATTTCTTTAGGCCAATAACCAAATGACTTTTTACCAAAAACTCACTCAAAAACATGCTATTTACAAAAAAAAAACATGTAAGTTGTGATTTTACAAAAAACTATTTAGCTAAATATGAATATTACAAAAAACTATTTTTGCACACAAAACACACACCCATCTCTCTTTACCCTCTCTATCTTTACCCAACCCAACTCCGGTGACAAGCTTCCCTCCGGCGACCACCTTTCCCACCTCCGGTGACCACCTCCGGCGAGTCCATTGATTCCGGCCAAGCTATAAGAAATTCAGGCCGAATTTCACGAATTAATTAAACAAATCATCATCTTTAATCTTCATTTCCGACATCAGATTGCTAATTATTTGTCGGTAAAATGGGGGATTTGTTAGTCATTTTTTGTATCTGTAAAATAAATTTTGTTGGGTTTATGAAGCTCTAGATTTGAGCTATGGAGAGAGCAGAGTGTGTGTGTGTGTGTTTATGTCTGTTTGGTGGGGAAGAAAAGAGGGCATAAATGGGGGAAGCGGAATTGGGGGCTCATGGATTTGGGGTCTGTCGCACGTAAGTAGAAACATTAAAATATTATTGTTAGGCCCAATTGGCAAGGAAATAGGCTAGAGGGGGGGTGAATAGCCTTTTTACAATTTTAATTGAAAATACCTTAATGGTCAAAGTCACTACTCAGAATATTGTAAGTTAATCAGTAAGCACAGCGGAATATTCGTGACTTAGTTTGAACTCACACAAAATCAGCAAGAAGTTGTTCAGAACTTGATTTTAACACAAGGTATTTATTTAAACCGTTTATGCAGTGCAACTTGTTTGGTTTGGGGAAATACTTATGATTCAGTAGGATGAACTGTTCTGATTTGTAATGGTGAACGACTGGCAAGATGTAAGTAAAGTAAAGACAAGGACACAGTATTTGGAGAGGTTCACAGCGTGAATGCTGCTACGTCCTCTACCAAGATTGGTCAGATCTTGGATTTTGAGAGAAGTTTACTATCAGTATGTCCTAGTCTATTACAAGAGCGGCCTTGCCGGTTACAAGGGTTGAAAGCAAAGGATCTACTGATGGATCGTAAGATAAAGAACTGACCAGGTGTTTTTGAGTGGCAAGTTAGACTTATCTCACTCAGGTGTGTGTGTGCTTTCTCAATCAATGCATTCTAATGATTGTCTTGTTGGAGAATGCTTACAAGGTTGAATGAGATGTGCACGAGTGTATGTCCCTAATAATGTCTAATGATTTTCTGGACTTGAAGGCTTGAGCTTCATTGAATGCTTCAAGCACACTCTTCTTCAATGCAACGACCAACCATCTTCAATGCAGCAAAGTCTTCTATATATACTTGAGAGAAAGAGAGAGAAGAACTAAGATGCCGTTGAAGGGTAGATTCAGAATAAGGAAATATGGTTGGTAGGTGAGGATCATTTAATGCCATATCTTTTGCAATTAATGCGGGAGATTTGAATAAGACATTTCTGCTTTGTTCGGCGGGTAATAACCCCTTTGTCCCAACCGGTTACCTGCAGCACGCAGACAAAGGACAAAGTAGAGCTAAAAGTAGCTCTTATGTCAGAACAGGCAGAATGGTATTGGCAGGAAAAATGTAACTACTTTTAGCAAACAAGTACGATGAAAGAGATAGAGATGTGACCGTTGTGACTGAGAGTCTGTTTCAAATGAAGGGAGTCATCCCAAATTTAAGTCACCTATCTGCTGAAGTATGTTGCTGAAAAGTGTTAACTCCTAGCGATTACCGAGCAGGCGGATCCCACCAACGGGATAGTAACTGCAAGACTTGCGATCTAACAGAGAAGGCATCAGCAAGAGATCCAAAAATAAAATCTAATTAAATTAGGGGTCTCTAACTAGCCATGTGATTGGGATTAAGCAATTCTGATTCCACATATATTTTGACCCAACAATCTCCTCCTAATTGCTTAAGTCCAATCACCTTTAAACAGAATCACTTAAAAGGATATAGATAGATATTAAGATAAAATGTAAGTGATAACTGTAACGGCAAACTAATAAAGTTCCTGCAGAAGGGTTAGATAGATATTAAGCAAAGGACATAAAAACAAAAACCAAATTGTCAGCAAAAGTAAGTTTGTCTTTGGGGCTTCATGAGGATATCTATTTCATTGGTTACAAGACGGTCAAGGATCAGCAGGTTCATCAGCAGCAGCAACGGAGGAATCAGCAACAGACTTGGACTTTTTCTGCTTCTTGGCTTCAGCCTTCTCAGCTTTCCTCTTCTTGCTAGCCTTGTAACGCTCCACCAGCACTTCATTTTTCCCTTCCAGCTTGGCAATCTTCAGATTGGCTTCAGAAAGCTTGGCTTCAGCAGCAGCAGCTCTATCTTCTGCATCTTTGAGTTTCAGCTCCAAATTCTTGATGCTGACATCCTGATTAAGATTAGTATCAAGCAGCAGCCGCTGAGTCTTGATGGTGCTGTCTATGAGATCACAAAGCTGATCAAATCTCTCTTCACCAACACTTAGATCACTGAGGGTGGCTCTGGCAGGAGAGGGTCTTGGCTTGCTGAGGGCATTGTCAATAAAGGCTGAAAGTCTGGCTGAGACTTTGTTTGAGATTCTGTTTGCTAAGCTTACCTCCTCCTGAGTGGACTTAAGCACTAAATCCTTGATTACCTCAAGTTCACCTCGGAAAAACATACCCAAATCACCAATGTCACCTCTAAGTACAGGCTTATAAGCTTCAGAAAGATGGCCATGCTGATTAGCAAAGTAGCCAAACAAGGTGTAAACAGGTGGAGAATCAGCAGGGACCAAGAAGGTAGAAGGAATGATTGTGCTGACAATCAGAGGAACATCAGCAGATCTTGGAGCAGGTGGAACAATAAGGAGAGGGAAATTGGGATGAATGATGATAGAAAGATTAGCAGAAATAGGAGGGTCAAGGAACATCTGACCATTATTCTCCAAGGATAGCTTTCTAGCAATCATAAAATTCAGAAATGCTCTTCCATTCAGCAGAATGCGCATGATGCCAAGGCTCAGAATTCTGCCAGTGTCTACTGAATGATCTTGCTGACAGGGTCTGGAGGCATAAAATGGTAAAGTAATGGCCAGGGCATGCTGATAAACCAACTTCCAAACACCAACAGCAGAGTAAGGAGAATACTCAAGAGTTTCAATTACATGATCATTAATCATCAAACGTTTGCTCATAATTCCACCAGAATAAGTGCAGACTTCAATTGGAGATTCACCAGCTCGACAAATATCACCACGAATTTTCAAAGAGCCAGGCTGATTGGTAGCAGGGGGGAGAGTTTTGACTTTGGCATAAGAAACAGCAGGGGGTTTCTTCTTGCCATGCTTAATGTCCTTATCCCATTTGAGTAGAATGGGAGTCATGCTGGAAGAACCTTCAGTAGGAACAGAATTTTTGAAAGAATTCTTTACTTTCCTTGTACCAGACCTCCACTTAAGTTTCTGATGAGGAGGGAAAAGGGGATTACCAGCAGAGTCCTTTGGAATGGACTTCATGGTAGTGTACCAGTTAGAGCATATCATCATCCTACAGTCATCAGAAAGAGAATTGTACCATGAGGGAGGTGAGGTATCCTCTTCAACAACAGCAGGAATCTCCTCATAATCTTTTGGGTCAATTTCATCAGGACTGTCATCTTCAACAACAGGGAGAGGATCATCATTGGACAAGAAATCAGCAATGGCCTGATGAATGAGTGCTTGAACAGGATTGTAGACAACAATTGCAGAGAAGGCATTATCAACTTCTTGAGATTGAAGATCAGCAGCAATGTCTGCATCTGTAGTAGCTCCTCCTCCCAAATCAACAATCTCTTGGAAGGGTTCAGCAGGAACATCAAAGAAAATAGGAGCTTGCTCAGAATTAAGAAAAACTCCTCCTGTAACCACTATAGGAGCCTGCTCAGAGGTATCTTTTAGAAGCACAGTGCTGATAAACTGTTGGTCATCATCAGAAACAGTTCTGCTGGATTCAATAGGGTCACTTGAAGAATCAGCAGAAGGAACATTATCAGCATTGCCAGAATCAACCTTCTTATCAGAAGAACTACCACTCATTCTCTTCAATGCTTCTTCAGAATGAGTGATGAGTTCCTGAGTCATCTTCAAAACATTTTCAACTAGCTGAGTGGCAAGAGGGCCTCTGGTAAGGGTTTCAGCATCAGAATATTTGAATCCCCAGTCTTCATCATTTTCAGCTCTTCCTAGCTGATAGGGATCATTTTCTTCAAAGTCAAACTGAGTTTTGTACACTGAGGCATAAGCAATCCACACAGAGATGACCATCAGATCCTGTCTAATCCGATCCTGAAAAAGATAAACTTGATTCCAAAGGAGAGGCAGAAGATCAAAATATCTATTGAAGTTCTGCATCAACACATTCTTGCTCAAATTTTAGTACTTGGAGAGTGGAGGAAACTTCTCAGCAAAGGTCTCATTCATATCCAGTCTTGCTCTATCAACATAATCTACCAGGTTTCCAGCAGGAACAGTTTCTTTCTTCTCTTCATGAAACTGAAGGAGCCTTCTGATAAATGGCTGGAAATGGTCAATTGGAAACACCCAGTTGCTTGGAGCAATTTTGTTGATCATGGACCAAGGATTATTGAAATAGATGTGGAATGTGGGGTTCTTGATAGGAGCACATTTTCTGATTCTTGTTTCGATGGCTATTCCGGATGAGGCAGTGTGCTGAATATCCGGGAGGTTAGGATAGGAGAGTAGAAGGGGCTGTAATGGGATCCTCCTCCTCAAATCTTGCTCAATTCTTCTTCTTCTTTCAGCAATTTCTTGATCAATTTCTTCAGGAGTTTTAGGGACTTT
The DNA here is from genome assembly GCA_022495995.1 of Adenophora triphylla var. japonica. Classification (NCBI taxonomy): domain Eukaryota; kingdom Viridiplantae; phylum Streptophyta; class Magnoliopsida; order Asterales; family Campanulaceae; genus Adenophora; species Adenophora triphylla. The sequence continues at coordinate 225,073 of JAFEMH010003389.1, forward strand.
TCTGAAGGATTGCTTAGGGAGCAATGATGCATCATCAAGGATGGGTTCAGAAAACAATACTTTTCTGACTCTGGGATCAGAAGAATGAATAGGAAAGGATTTAGGAGCTTTGGCAGAGACAGATTTTGATTTCTTAGAGGGTTTGGTAGAAGATGCAGGCAAGCTTCTCTTCTTTGGTTCAGTAGAGGATGGGACAGCAGAATGAGAAGCAGATTTCTTGGCTCTAGTAACAGGACCAGCAGCAATGGTAGATGAGGAAGCAGGAGCTGAGACAACTGAAGGTTTGGACCTAGCAGGGGCTAGTGCTGGTTTCTTGGATTTCTTCTTCTTGACTTTCTCAGCAGCAGGAGCAATAGTTGAACTTTCAGCAGGAGCAGCAACTCTTTCAGCAAGAACAGGGCTCCATCGCCAGATGCGTTCGCTAATTTTTTTCCAATCACCATCACTGTGATGCTTCAACTTAAGTTTGGATATGCTGGTAGCATTGGGATCGGCAAGAACTACATCAGGGTTTCCTCTAATTATTCTGCTCAGCAACCAATAGTGACAACCTTTGCCAGGGAAATCTTTACCTTTCTGTCTATCAGCAGCATACTTCTTGGCTGCTAGGGCAATGACCCTAAAGATAAATCCACACCAATTAAAATTCTTCCTCAGCACAATGGAAGCAAATCCTTCAAACTGAAGATCGGAAACATGGCTATGTGAACCAGATCGGCAAATCAAACATCTGTCAATAATTTCTATTAGGGCAAAATATCTCCTAATATAATGAACCTTGAAGTGTTTGTCTCCACTGAGTCTAGGTCCGACATTAGCACCTCTAATGAGAGTCCGTGCTTCATACAGAATAGAAGCGTCAATAGAATTAGGGCCAGAATTTCCTAGGGTTGGAAAAATAGAGGATATGCTTTCAGAGTAATCGAGATTGGAACACTGTAAACGGTAGAAGAAATGGCGAGAGAAGGATTACGGGTCATCTTCATCGGAATATTCAACAATGGCATTAGCAAAGAACTCTCTGACGGAATCAATGAAGACTCCAAAATTATCAGTAGGAGCCAGGAAGGGAAGAACAGAAGTATCTGACAAAAGATCCCTGAGAAATTGTCCATCAGCTTCATCATCGAAAAAGCTTGGGTCTATGTAACCTCCATAGATATCCTTTTCATTACTCATGATTTCTGCAAAACTCAACAATCAAACAAACTCAAACACAATAAGCCAAAGTTAGAATCAGATGATTGAAATATCAAGATATACGTACCAGATTCGAAGATAAAGAGTTGAGTTATGGAGTTTTGAGATTTGATGAGTAAGTCGTAGAGAATGCGAAAGGATTTTTGAGAAATGGTTTTTGCTTAAATATGTTATGAAGTTAGGAGGGAAAGGTTTATTTGAAAAGGGTTTTCAAAAAGGCGCAACTGTTCATTTACATTGGAATATGTGCGGCAGCAATTGCATTTAAAGCGCCGAATTTGAGCGGTTAATCATGATTAAAAATAACTGTTTATGATTTTAAATGATACAGTTTACCTGCGATTTATCACAATATTAATTGGAATAAATCATTTGACACGATTTTCGGAAGTGGAGGTACACACACGTGTTAGAGAGGGGTGTGACCAACTGTCCTTGATTTGATTTGTCTGACAGGGAACTCAGCTTTACATTTATGAGGAGGCTTGCTGATGGGAGACATGAATAGCTGGCAACCACAACTAGAGTACCAGCAGAGAAAAAGACATCGGCAAGATATCGGCAAGCAACCGGCAAGATACAGATCGGCAGAACAACTAATCAGCAGAGATATCAAGCAGCAAAGACTGATCGGCAGGGATAGCGATCTCAGCAAGATATCAGCATCAACCAGAGTAACCAATAACACCCAGCTCACTCCTAAGAAATTCAAATCTCTTCTGATCAAGAGGCTTTGTCAAGATATCAGCTTTTTGAAAGTCATTATGAACTTTCAGCAAGACAACGTTGCCTTTCTCAACATGATCTTTCAAGAAATGGTATTTTATGTCAATGTGCTTTGTTTTGGAGTGCATTACTGGATTGTTTGAGAAATGGCGGGCATCGATTGTCACGATAGATAGGCGTACTTGAGGTGGAATCTCATAGTCTACTAATTGTTGCTTCATCCATAGGATCTGAGAGCAGCAGCTACCGGCAGCAATGTACTCAGCCTCAGTTGTGGAAGTAGAGGTAGCGGTTTGCTTTACTTGAAGACCAAGGAAATAATTTAGCTCACCCATCATACTCATTTCAAACTTGCTTTGCATGATCTTTTCAAATCATATGCATAGGGCTTCATTTGTGGAACCGAAAATGATGTCGTCCACATATATTTGAACAAACAATGAATGACCCTTGTGCTTGGTCACAAATAGAGTTGTGTCGATCTTTCCTCTTGTAAATCCCACACCGTCACTGAGCAGGAACTTGGACAAGGTTTCGTACCAAGCCCTAGGAGCTTGCTTCAAGCCATAAAGAGCTTTCTTCAATCGGTAGACATGATTGGGTTTCTTAGGATCTTCAAAGCCTGGCGGTTGTTCAACGTAGACCAGCTCTTGAAGTTCACCATTTAAGAATGCGCTTTTCACGTCCATTTGATATAGCTTGAATTCTTTGAAGGCAGCATAGGCAAGAAATAGTCTTATCGCTTCTAATCTTGCTACTGGTGCAAAAGTTTGGTCATAATCAATCCCTTCTTCTTGACGGTATCCTTTGGCCACCAATCTTGCTTTGTTCTCGTAATCTTTCCAGATTCATCCAACTTGTTTCTGAATACCCATTTAGTTTCAATGACTTGCTGAGAGGAAGGTCTTGGAACCAGTTCCCAGACTTTACATCTTTCAAACTGATTCAACTCTTCTTGCATAGCTTCCACCCAGCTTGGATCAGCAAGGGCTTCTTCAGTCTTCTGAGGCTCAATATCAGACACCATAGCTGAAGAGAAAAGATTTTCATCAAAGTCCTTGTTCAGATTTCTGGTCACTCTGGGTCCAAAGACATCACCAATGACGTTATCAAGAGGATGGTCACGATGAGGTCTAACTTCTCTTGGAAGGTCTTGTCTTACTGATTCTTGTCTTAAGGATTCTAGAGGAGGTTCAGAATCAGCAGCAGATTTGGAAGATGATATACTGAAAGGGATAGGAGAGATAGGATGATTTGGACTTTGAGTGGATTTGGAATTTGATTGAGGAATATTTGGTATAGGAGGATGAATTACTGAGATTGGATTTGGGCTAGGATTCATTGGCACTGGTTGAGAAGAATCAGCAGAGGCATTTGGAGGATTATCAGCAGGACGATTTCTTGCTGAGGAAGGAAAGATGTCTGCTGGGTCTTCTGCAACAACAAAAGGATCTTGCACATTATCTGCAGATTGATTAGAATTACTAGATTCACCTGTCTCAAAACCACTAGATTGGTTAGCACTATTTGGAGTCTGGTCAGACTCTAACAAATCAAATTCATCAAAGGTTACATGAACAGATTCAACAATTTTCAAAAGTTTCTTATTGAAAACTCGAAAGGCCTTACTATGTTTTGAGTAGCCGACAAAGATGCCTTCATCAGCTTTTTCATCAAATTTACCTCGGTGCTCTCTTCCGTTGTAAAGCACATAACATTTGCACCCGAAGATTTTGAAGAATCCAATATTGGGTACTCGGCCTCTCCAGAGTTCATAAGGAGTCTTATTATGGAATTTGTTGATGAGAGATCTGTTCTGAGTGAAGCAGGCGGTATGAATGGCTTCTGCCCAGAAATATTTCGGCAACCTGGCTTCAGAAATCATGGTCTTACCGGCTTCAATAAGCGTCCTATTCTTTCTCTCAACTACACCATTTTGTTGAGGTGTACCAGCAGCAGAGAAATTATGGTCTATACCATGATCATCACAATATTGAGTAATACCATTGTTTGTAAATTCAGTCCCATTGTCTGATCTCATGCTAACAATATCGCTCTCTTTCGAGTCCAGAAGCAGTCTGAATAACTTGGTGGCAACAGCATATGTATCATCTTTGTTGCTGAAAGCTTCCACCCAAGTATATCTGGAATAGTCATCTACTACGACCAAGGTATATATACTTCCCCCAAGGCTTGCTGTGGTTGTGGGGCTAAATAGATCCATATGTAACATTTGAAGGCATCTAGAAGTTGACATGCAGGGCTTGACCTCGAAAGAGGATTTGTGTTGTTTTCCCAACTGGCAAGCTCTGCACTTCTTTCCGTGATCAGCAGACACTTTTGGAAGACCAGTTGCCAATCCAGAGCTGGCAAGCTTGGATATTGATTTGAAGTTCAAGTGACTGAGTCTCTTGTGCCATAGCCACGAGTTCTCACTGATATTCTTAGCTACAAAACAGATATTAGTAACACCAGTAATAGCACTTAAGTCTACTGCATAAATGTTACCTTTTCGTTTGGCAGTGAGAAGAGTTTCATTTGAGGCAATGTCTTTTATATAGCAACTTGAAGTAGTAAAGATACATTGCATTCCTCTATCACAGAATTGTGATATGGAGAGAAGGTTATGTTTGAGTCCATCCACCAAAGAGACCTTCTGTACAGTAACTGCACCTCTAATGATGGTTCCACATCCAATTATTTTACCTTTTCCATTGTCACCAAAAACTACAGGAGGACCTGATGCGTCAACAATATCAGCAAGGAGATCGGCACGGCTAGTCATGTGTCTAGAATGTACCACTATCCAAAATCCATACATCTTTGCTGGCATCAGTCGAGGCCATAAAGCATACCTGCAAGTTAAACATGCTTATGGTCCCCCTTATTCACTGGGTCCAAGAGGTTAGTTCCTCTTGGGCAGCCATATCTGGCCGCCACTAGAGGCGTTAGCCACTGTGGGTCCTGAAAGGCTTTTCAAGAGGCATTCATGAGCATGATGACCATAATCCAAACAATTTTCACATCTCACTTTGCTGATTGACTGAGTAGTCGGCAAGACGCCACTAGATTTAGTCATTGCATCATTAGGCTTAGGAGAATCAGCAGACACGAACTTAGGGACTTTATAAGTGTTGGTTTTGCCCTTCTTGCCTTTCTGCTTGCCTTTGCCAGTCACCTTTGGGGGAGACTGTTCATCGACAGCTGAATCAAGAGTGGCAATACCAGCTTTGCTGATGCATTTACTTTTAATGTCTTCATCCGCATAATCATTATCAGCAATCTTAATTCCCTTTTGTACGTACCTGGCTTTCTCCATTTCCTTGTAGTTAGGATACTTCATTGCTACAGCATTATATTTTTGCTTGGTGTCCTTATGCAATGGGTTAATCGAGTTGTTCTCAGCCTTCTTGTCCTTTTTCTCAGTTACAGAGACATCAGTACGACTGCTACTGCTGGTTTCAAATCCTATCCCATGTTGATTATTTTTAGGGCAAATTTGGGTTGCATTAATCGCAATTTTAGCAGCGTTAGGTTTTGAAAAAGTATCAATAGTTTTCATAAGAGAATCATTTCTTTGAGCTAAATCTTTAATCTGTGCAGTGTGTACTTTTGCTCTGCTTTTGAGATCCAGGTTTTCGCTTTAAGCCGATCGAACTCACTCGCTTGTTTTTAAAGAATCAAGTTCAGTTTTGAGTGAGTCTCTTTCAGCAGAAACTAAACTGAAATCAACAGTCAATATTTCATGAACACTACTCAACTTTTCATAGTCAATAAAAAGTTCATCCATGGTCTCTATCATCTCAGCTTTAGATATCTCAGGGAGAGGGTGGGTTACGTTTCTTTTGGCTGAGTGATCTTTTGGCTCAGGAGAGAAGTTGTGTAGGGATGAGATGGGTTTGGCAAGATTTCTTGAAATACTTGGGAGTTTGGTAAAGGATAGCTTCTTTTCAAAGGATTGTGGAGGACTTGGTTCGGTTGCATACGAGGAAATGGGTCCACACTGTCCATAGAGTGAGGTTCCAACTTGATGAACCTTATAACCATAAGGGTTGACTGCATTGACTTTAACTTCTTGGAATGAATGTCTTGCTGGTTTTTCTTTCCTTGATGGGATTCTTGGAGGAGTTGCATCCCGGTGAATAGGAGTTGGTAGATCTAGTGCTATTTCATCATCGGCATCCAGGGCAACAAAACTTATATCAGCATCTTCATTGTCATCAGCAACGCCTTCACCTTCTGAGTCGGCTTCACACCGCATCGGCATAGCTTTCTCTGTGCTGTCATCTGCAACATAGCTTCTGGACTTTGGATGTCTTTGGTTTACCGATTTCCTGACATACTCATATTTTGGCTGGGGACATTTAGATGCAAAATGTCCAGGTTTTCGGCAGTTAAAACATACCAAGTCTCCTTTGCTGTTCTTTCCATCAGCAGTGCTAGTAGAAGGTTTATGGTTGCTGGTGGTTCCATGGAAGGGAGTAGTAAATGGTTTGTTTTGATTTGGTTTGCTGTCTTTTTGCATTTTCTTGAAGTTTTTGAACTTTCGGTAGTTTTTGGCAAATGCAGCAAATTCATCTTCTTCCACATGAGGCTCAGGAGGGCTGTCAAGGTTTTTGCTACAGCAAGGGCTTTGGCATTGATCAGTAGGAGGATAAGGAGTAGGAGTTTGAGATATCTGAGTCTGTGCTGAGAGAGACATGCATTTGAAGTTTTTATCGAGAACATTAAGTTTTTGTAGTTCTCTCTCATACAAAAATAGACTAGACACAATATTTTGAATAGAAGTAGTATTTAAATCTCTAGCTTCTCTAATAACAATGACCTTAGTATGATATATACTTCCCAATGCACTTAGAAAGCGTATATTCAGGTCTTTCATAGTATATACTTTACCAAGAGAAGCACATAGATTACTTACCTCGCAGAATCGATCATATGCTGTTCTGAGTGATTCGCCATCTGACTTTTTGAAGGATTTGAACTCAGCAATTGCATCATAAAGCCTGTTGTCCTTGGTGCGAGCATCTCCTTCGAAGTATTCAAGGAGCTTGTTCCAGCATTCTTGTGCCGTGTAACACAAGTCAATGAGCTTGTACTGTTTGTCGTCTAGACCACAAGAGATAATGTGGCTGGCTTTCCCATCAAGGGCATAGGTTAATTTATCTTCGTCAGTCCATTCATCTCTTGGTTTTTCGACCAGAGTTTCCGTAACTTGAACATCTGTTTCTTGTTCATCATCAGCGTCGGCATGGGCAGTTAAGGGAGTGGATGGTATAGGTTTGTAGGTGGTTTGAACCTTCAAGGGAGTAATAGGTCCACCTTCCACTACCTTCATTAATCGTTCATCTATGGAGTTCATGTACTTTATCATTCGGGATTTCCAAACACCAAACTCGTTGGTGTTCAACATCGGTATGGTAGTGATGTTAAACGACTGCATAATTTTTCCCGCCATGGTATCGGCAATCAAGCTGTAAGGCTTGGAAATTTCTTTCAAAAATGACAAGCTTTGATACCAATTTTTAGGCCCAATTGGCAAGGAAATAGGCTAGAGGGGGGGTGAATAGCCTTTTTACAATTTTAATTGAAAATACCTTAATGGTCAAAGTCACTACTCAGAATATTGTAAGTTAATCAGTAAGCACAGCGGAATATTCGTGACTTAGTTTGAACTCACACAAAATCAGCAAGAAGTTGTTCAGAGCTTGATTTTAACACAAGGTATTTATTTAAACCGTTTATGCAGTGCAACTTGTTTGGTTTAGGGAAATACTTATGATTCAGCAGGATGAACTGTTCTGATTTGTAATGGTGAACGACTGGCAAGATGTAAGTAAAGTAAAGACAAGGACACAGTATTTGGAGAGGTTCACAGCGTGAATGCTGCTACGTCCTCTACCAAGATTGGTCAGATCTTGGATTTTGAGAGAAGTTTACTATCAGTATGTCCTAGTCTATTACAAGAGCGACCTTGCCGGTTACAAGGGTTGAAAGCAAAGGATCTACTGATGAATCGTAAGATAAAGAACTGACCAGGTGTTTTTGAGTGGCAAGTTAGACTTATCTCACTCAGGTGTGTGTGTGCTTTCTCAATCAATGCATTCTAATGATTGTCTTGTTGGAGAATGCTTACAAGGTTGAATGAGATGTGCACGAGTGTATGTCCCTAATAATGTCTAATGATTTTCTGGACTTGAAGGCTTGAGCTTCATTGAATGCTTCAAGCACACTCTTCTTCAATGCAACGACCAACCATCTTCAATGCAGCAAAGTCTTCTATATATACTTGAGAGAAAGAGAGAGAAGAACTAAGATGCCGTTGAAGGGTAGATTCGGAATAAGGAAATATGGTTGGTAGGTGAGGATCATTTAATGCCATATCTTTTGCAATTAATGCGGGAGATTTGAATAAGACATTTCTGCTTTGTTCGGCGGGTAATAACCCCTTTGTCCCAATCGGTTACCTGCAGCACGCAGACAAAGGACAAAGTAGAGCTAAAAGTAGCTCTCATGTCGAACAGTGTAATGGTATTGGCGGGGAAAAATGTAACTACTTTTAGCAAACAAGTACGATGAAAGAGATAGAGATGTGACCGTTGTGACTGAGAGTCTGTTTCAAATGAAGGGAGTCATCCCAAATTTAAGTCACCTATCTGCTGAAGTATGTTGCTGAAAAGTGTTAACTCCTGCTGATTACCAGGCAGATCCCACCAGCAGGATAGTAACCTGCAAGACTTACTGATCTAACAGAGAAGGCATCAGCAAGAGATCCAAAAATAAAATCTAATTAAATTAGGGGTCTCTAACTAGCCATGTGATTGGGATTAAGCAATTCTGAGTCCACATATATTTTGACCCAACAATTATTAATAAAGCAAAGATTGATAAATAGCAAAGATTGATTTTGGTTGTGAAATACTCCCTCCGTCCCACACTAAGGGCCGTAAACGAGCCTAACCGAGCTTTTGATGTTTGGAGCTCGAGCTCATTAATTTTTAAACGAGCTCGAGCTCGAGCCCAGAATGCCTGTTCGAGCTCGGCTCGAATCATGTTTCGAGCTTTTCGCAAGCTGGCTCGCGAGCTGCTCGAACTCGAGTAATAACGAGCCGAGCTCGAGCTTCGACTTATTTTTTGAAAAAAATCTGAAATCAAACGAGCTTTATCGAGCCCTAATTCGAGTTGTAATCGAAATCGAGCCTAAACGAGCTTTTATATATATATATATATATATATATATATATATATATATATATATATATATATATATATATATATATATATATATATATATATATATATATATATATATATATATATACTAAAATTCATTCGAGCTTTTAACGAGCCGAGCCCGAGTCGAGCTCAAACGAGTCGATCTCGAACAGAGCTCGTCGAACATACGAGCCGAGCTCGAAAAAATGACGAGCTTAAAAATCGGTTCGAGCTCAAGTTCAACTCGAGCCCACTTGAACTCGAGCTTTTTTCGAGCCGAGCTCGAGCAGGCTCGTTTCGTGTAACAGCCCTACACACTACTGTGGACCTACTTTTTGGGCACGAGAATTAAGGAAAAGTAGGAGAGTGAAATAGGTGGAGGAGGTGTTTGTGAGTATGGAAAATTAAATAGGAGAGAGAATGAGTGGGAGGAATAGTTAGGAGAGAGAATGTTGTGAGTGTAAAAGTAAAGTAGGAGAGAGAATGAGTGGGTGGAATAGTAAAGATTCTTTGCCATTTTGGGCAGTTCACACTAACCAAGGACGGACCAAAAAGAAAATAAGTCCATACTGGTGTGGGACGGAGGGAGTATGCCATAAAAACATTCTGTCCCGATTTAAGGTTTTTAGTTGTTTATCAGTTGTTTATCAGTTGTTTATCATGTTTATCAGTTATTTATCAGTTGTTTATCAGTTGTTTATCGGTTGTTTATCAGTTGTTTATCAGGTTTATCATTTGTTTATCAGTTGTTTATCAGTTGTTTATCATGTTTATCATTTGTTTATCAGTTGTTTATCAGTTGTTTATCATGTTTATCAGTTGTTTAACAGTTGTTTATCAGTTGTTTATCATGTTTATCAATTGTTTATCGGTTGTTTATCAGTTGCTTATCATGTTTATCATTTGTTTATCATTTGTTTATCAGTTGTTTATCATGTTTATCATTTGTTTATCATTTGATTATCAGTTGTTTATCAGTTGTTTATCATGTTTATCAGTTGTTTATCAGTTGTTTATCATGTTTATCAGTTGTTTATCAGTTGTTTATCATGCTTATCAGTTGTTTATCAGTTGTTTATCAGTAGTTTATCATTTGTTTATCATTTGTTTATCATTTGTTTATCAGTTGTTTATCATGTTTATCAGTTGTTTATCAGTTGTTTATCATGTTTATCAGTTGTTTATCAGTTGTTTATCAGTTGTTTATCAGTTGTTTATCATGTTTATCGCTTTTTTACTCATTATTTTTTATGTCAATTGTTTCATATGTAGGTGGAAGGGTCCATTGTCGTATACTTCTGTGACTGCCCATAACCTGCAAGGCTATCGAGACCAGTTGTCATATTTAGAGAAGGATCAGGTTGTGTGGCAGCCATACAACGGTGTGCCGATTCGAATTTACGCCTTCGGGGCCAAGCTATATGGAGGCGAAAGGTGCCCCTCATCCGCTTTGAGAGGGTTGAATGGCACTTTCCGGATCGCGTAATGCGACAATTTGGGATGGTTCAAGGTGTGCCTGATGGCTGCGACACCGATTTGGACTTGCATCGGATTAGTCGGCAAGGTCGGTCGGGCGTTAGCTTGGATGCAACAACATGATCAGCACATAGCAAGGTGGAATGAATGGGAGTTTAATGTCGTTGATGGAGAGTTTGGTGAAGTGGATATGAGTTACCATCACCCCTATTTGACATGGTATAGGCGTATTACTCGATCGCTCATCCACAATTCGTCTAATGTGGAGGGACTAGGGTTTAGGCCACGTGCAACTGGTTATGAGGGTGTGGTAAGTTATATATTACATACAATGATTTTACAAAAAACAATACCATTTTTCCGTATTAATTAATTTTAGTTCATTGTTTTGAACAGATTCAAAGTCTCCAAGGGATGTACATATACAGCCAGAATGCCGCATCCTTGGAAGACCTGGCGAATTACACTCAACAATGTGTCACTAACACACTGACACATATTAGGGAGCAAAGAACGCTGCAAGCCCAAGCTCCCCTCCAACGGTTGATCATACTGCTGAAGAGGAGCCACGGAGAGGAGAATCGGGTTCGTAGGCGTGGCGGATTACGAACTGCAGGATGAGCCGGAGATGCGGGATCAATACGGTCATATGCATCGGTTTGAGTTCGGTCGAGACGAGTTCACCCGGCAGGGACCGGGTAATTCTTTTACCGAATTGATGAATCGGTTTGATTTCACGCAACCGCCTCAGAGCTCCTTCCCTTCTTCTAGCAATTATAATCAGACGCCTGAGCAGACATTCGGGATTTAGGCCTAGTTTCCATTTGCCTCGTGTGCAGTTTTCAGAAAGTCCCGATGGATCATCCTCATCCTCATCTCAACAATCTAGATCAGGTGGTCGTCGTATGCCGAGGAGAGGGAGTAGGATTCGCAATCCCCCTGATGAATTTACCCCGTCTAATTATCCTTGACTGGTATCCTACGTGACCGGGATGTGGTCAATTTTCTATAAAACTTATTCTTTTATTATTGTTAATTTTAATTTCATGAAAGCTTGTCATGGTGATATTTAAACGTTAAAAAGCGGCGGAAATTCTAAAAAACTAAGCTGGACTTCGAGAAACTAAGCGAAAACGTTAAAAAGCGATGAAAATTCTAAAAACTAGCAAAACGTGAAAAAACTGATTGAAATTTGACAAAAGAGGGACGGACAAGAGGGAGGTCGCTCCCTTATAGAGGGCGATCGCCCCAATGTAATCCGGAAATTCTAATTCCGGATTCTTTTATTAAAAATTTATTTTTCTTTAAAAACAAATAATAAATTCCATATGCGCGATCACCCCAATATACGAGCGATCGCCCTCTTTTTACGAGAGAAAAGGCGCGATCGCTCACTAAACCCCGCGCGATCGCCCTCTACGCGGATTTCCCAAGCACGGTTTATCCCAAAACCCTCCCCCTCTCCCCATCAAATAACCCTACTACCAGCGCCTCCTTTTCTCTCTCTCTCTAAAATTTCAAATTTCAAACCCCAAATTCAATCTTATTCAACCCCAAATCCAATTTTCTTCAACCCCAAAATCAATCAATCATCCATTTTGAAGCACACATTCAAGGTTTGAGGTGCGTTTTGAAGATTGTCACACGTTTGTTTTTCAAGACAAAGACTCCGGCAAAATTCCGGCGACCTTCCGGCGAATTTCCGGCCAATTCAAAAGTAAGCATCCAATTTTTTATCTTTGAGTTTTGATTGAAAATGCCTCCTAAAAGATCACGAACCACTACCACCAACACTCCAACCCCTCCCGGTCCCCCGTATGATGCTGCTAAATTTGTTGGGATTCAAGCTCAACAATTCTTTGAGTTATATGAAAACAAGCCATTCAACCCGGAGAGGGAATTTGATTTTAATGGCTTGTATTTAGATGGTTTTGTTACCCTATACAATTGGGGAAAGTTGGGGAGTAAGCCCCCAAACTATGGAAGTTCACTTTTAGTCAAAGAATTTTATGCTAATGTTTTTGAACGGGGAAATACGGGACAGTCTTTTGTGCGGGGGCTAGAGGTTAATTATGATAGGGATGCCATTAATCAACATTACGGGTTAGCCACTAACATTGAGGAGGATGGGTGTGAGTACACCAAAGAGATGGAGAGGATAGGAAAAAAAGTTAAGGAAAATTTGCATTTGCTAGCTCCGACTTTTGGGGTAATTGACCCTAGGAATGTGAAGAAGGGTGTAGTTGTAAAGGCTCGAGACATGGATAATTGGATGAAGTATCTTCATAGATTTATTTGTGAGAGGATCCTCCCCTCCTCTCATTTTAATGAGGTTAATTGGAGACGTGCATTTCTAATGCACATGATAGCTCAACAAAAAACAATTGATTTTGGAAAAATAATCAGTAAGGAGATATGGAACACGGCTAAGGGTATGGCCAATACGAACTATAATTTTCCATTGTTGATCACATCCCTGATAACAAAATCGGGATTTAACCTCAGGTTAGTGAACAAGGACATTAGAGGAGGTCCAAAGATTAACTTATTCACCCTCACCACTAAATGTCAGAATGTAAAGAGGGGTGAGGGGTCATCTAGGAGACCTCACGCTGGAGATGATGATGATGATGATGATGATGATGATGATGATGATGATGATGAGGAGGAGGAGGAGGAGGATGAGGAGGAGGAGTGGCGAGCAGACCCGGTCGAGGCTGCTTATTATGCAAGATATATATTAAGACCAGGAAAGGAAATATTAGTTCTTGACAAGACATGGTAAATTAATTGATGTCTCTACAGTTGGTTGTTTATGAGGAAAAGAGTAAAAATGAAAAACTCAATGTAATTAAGTTTTGAATATTGTAATTATAACAAATAGAATGAAGAAGAATGTAAGAGTTGCATTACGTAAAATCTGTTACATTTACATTTTATGTTTATTTATGTTTTTTTTCTTTCTTTCTTTTTTTTCTTTTTTTTTTTAAAGAAAATAGTGCTTTCAATTTACAAAAGTAGTTTTTTGTAATTTTTATAGAAGTTTTTTGTAATTTCCATCTTGTGTGTATTTTTTTGTAATTTTCATTTTTTAAAATGAGTTTTTTGTAAATGCCCCATAACCAAATAGGGCTCTACCCAACTTCTTGTTAATTTGTAAGTTTCCACCTGTAGTTCTTTGAGCTTAAAGATCCTTCTTTTCTTTGTTCCATCTTACAATTGGATTTTTGTTCTCGAAAATTTTCTTGTTTTTGGATTTGATTTATAGATTGGGTTGGGTCGTTTGGTTTCTTTGTTCTCTGTTGTTCCTGGCACTGAATGAATGTGGGGTTGAGTGTATTGTGACTGGAGAAAATGAAGAACATGGGTATGTGAGTGTGTTTCGTTAATTTGGATGAGTGATTATTTAGGAATTTTAAATGATACAAAAAATTTTGGGGGAAATCTGTTTCTCCATAATTTATAAAAAAAATTTATTTTTAAATATATTGCCTTGGTGTTTTAAAGCCTAAACTCACTGTTTTAAGGCCTAAACTCGCTATTTTATTTTCTAGCTTAAACTCACTGTTTTAATACCTAAACTCACTATTTTATTTTCTAAATATTTTAAGGGCTAAAATCAATGTTTTAAGGTCTAAACTCGATATTTTAAGGATGAAAGTGAGCTTTTTATAACTTATGGAGAAATAGTTTTCCCCTAAAACTTACTCTAAATGATAAAATAAGAATAATCGTGTTGTATTTAGTATTGAATGTTTAATTTTTTTTGGAAATTTAATAGTACGAGAATATTCAATAATGTTACGTAGATAAATAAGAATTCTCATGTATTTGCTTATATTTTTTGTAATTGCTATAATAGTAAATTAAGGATAAAATGAGATGGAGGAGGATGATAGGAGACCAAATCTCCTGTACCACTTTCTGTATTACATTGTGTATTGCAGGTGATCCAATAGATATGAGGTACTAGGGTCGGCATCTTTATGATGTCATAAATGATGCATATCCGTTGGATCACTTGTGATACATAATGTAATATATAAAAGTGGTATATGAGATTTGATCTCGGATGATAGGGAGTTCCAAAGAAGAAGATGATAGAGAGAAGAGTGTCGAAAATAACTTTTCTTTTTTCGATTTTTTTTTAAATATAGCTTTTTAAAAATTTATATATCAAAATAACATTTTCAAAAACTTAAGTACCAAACTAGCACTTTTGACTTGAAATCCGGAATTGGTAATTCCGGATTATGAAATCCGGAATTATCAATTCCGGATTTGATTTTTTTTTTGTTTTCCAAAATTGAATTTCCGAAAATAATAATTCCGTAAATAGGGGGCGATCGCGCCCTAAAATAGAGCGATCGCTCATGTGTACTCCGGCGGTACCAATTCCGGATTCTATTTTTATTTTTTATTTTTTCCAAAAAAGAAATAAAGCAAATAAAAAAAATATATTCTGAAAAAAGGAGAGGGCGATCGCTCTACTTAAGGGGCGATCGCTCCTTAGATGCGTATCTTCAAATTCGGAAATGCAAATTCCGGATTTGCTTTAATTTGAATCCGGGGCTGCCATTTCCGGATTCAAATTTTGAATTCCTACTACCATTAACTCTTATTGTTCATGGAAGAAAGGAAGAAGAAGGAGTGCAAAGAGTGAGATAGAGAAAGAAAGAATTAAGGAGAAGGAGAAGAGAAGAAGTTTAAAGAGTTGTGAGAGAAAGTGTTAGTTTGGTACTTAAAAATGGTTAGTTATATTTCTTTTTTTAATTTATTTTGAGTTGTTAATTTCAGCTATATAAATTTTTTTAAGAATTTTTATTTGTGCATTTTTTATATTTTGTTGTTAAAATAATTTATGTACTTAATTTTTGATTGTCAATGAATTAAACAATTGTAATTTAATTTTTGCCTAGTTAGAATTTTCTTAAGTTAGGTTTAAAATAAAGTGTTTGTTATAATTACTTTGACAAACATGTTGCAATTTTTCTATTTAAATGTAGCAAAACTTTAAGTCCCATTTAAATTTAATTACTATTAAATTTTTTTATTTCAGATGAATCAACATTGGCCTTCTTGTATAGGGAGATGTGTGTAGCATCTCAGCACGATTCGAAAGGGTGTGGTGGCTTCTTAACCATTGTACAGGTATGTCAATTATAAATGATTACATTATGCTAGTGGGCTTAATCTGTTTTGTAAGTAATGATAATTTTTTTTTATAGCTTTGGGCATGGGAGAGGTTGTTGTGTACACAACCTAGGAGACATACAGAAATAACACTTACTGGATTGCAACCAGTGGGTTACAGGTATATTTCAATTACTTCATTTTGTAAATGATCTGTTTTGTAATATATCGCTTTTTTACTCATTATTTTTTATGTCAATTGTTTCATATGTAGGTGGAAGGGTCCATTGTCGTATACTTCTGTGACTGCCCATAACCTGCAAGGCTATCGAGACCAGTTGTCATATTTAGAGAAGGATCAGGTTGTGTGGCAGCCATACAACGGTGTGCCAGTTCCGAATTTCTGCCTTCAGGGCCAAGCTATATGGAGGGCGAAGGTGCCCCTCATCTGCTTTGAGAGGGTTGAATGGCACTTTCCAGATCGCGTAATGCGACAATTTGGGATGGTTCAAGGTGTGCCTGATGACTGCGACACCAGTTTGGACTTGCATCGGATTAGTCGGCAAGGTCGGTCAGGCGTTAACTGGATGCAACAACATGATCAGCACATAGCAAGGTGGAATGAACGGGAGTTTAATGTCGTTGATGGAGAGTTTGGTGAAGTGGATATGAGTTACCATCACCCCTATTTGACATGGTATAGGCGTATTACTCGATCGCTCATCCACAATTCGTCTAATGTGGAGGGACTAGGGTTCAGGCCACGTTCAACTGGTTATGAGGGTGTGGTAAGTTATATATTACATACAATGATTTTACAAAAAACAATACCATTTTTCCGTATTAATTAATTTTAGTTCATTGTTTTGAACAGATTCAAAGTCTCCAAGGGATGTACATATACAGCCAGAATGCCACATCCTTGGAAGACCTGGCGAATTACACTCAACAATGTGTCACTAACACACTGACACATATTAGGGAGCAGCAACGACTGCAAGCCCAAGCTCCCCCTCCAACGGTTGATCATACTGCTGAAGAGGAGCCACAGAGGGAGAATCGGGTTCGTAGGCGTGGCGGATTACAGCTGCAGGATGAGCCAGAGATGCAGGATCAATACGGTGATATGCATCAGTTTGAGTTCAGTCAGACAGAGTTCACCTGCACAGACCGGGTAATTCTTTTACCGAATTGATGAATCAGTTTGATTTCACGCAACCGCCTCAGAGCTCCTTCCCTTCTTCTAGCAATTATAATCAGACGCCTGAGCAGACATTCGGGATTCCGGGATTTAGGCCTAGTTTCCATTTGCCTCGTGTGCAGTTTTCAGAAAGTCCCGATGGATCATCCTCATCCTCATCTCAACAATCTAGATCAGGTGGTCGTCGTATGCCGAGGAGAGGGAGTAGGATTCGCAATCCCCCTGATGAATTTACCCCGTCTAATTATCCTTGACTGGTATCCTACGTGACCGGGATGTGGTCAATTTTCTATAAAACTTATTCTTTTATTATTGTTAATTTTAATTTCATGAAAGCTTGCCATGGACTGATATTTCTGAAAAACGTTAAAAACTGACTGGAAATTCTAAAAAACTAACTGGACTTCTGAGAAACTAACTGAAAACGTTAAAAAACTGATGAAAATTCTAAAAAAACTAACGAAAAACGTTAAAAAACTGATTGAAATTTGACAAAAGAGGGACGGACAAGAGGGAGGTCGCTCCCTTATAGAGGGCGATCGCCCCAATGTAATCCGGAAATTCTAATTCCGGATTCTTTTATTAAAAATTTATTTTTCTTTAAAAACAAATAATAAATTCCATATGCGCGATCACCCCAATATACGAGCGATCGCCCTCTTTTTACAGAGAAAAGGCGCGATCGCTCACTAAACCCAGCGCGATCGCCCTCTACGCGGATTTCCCAAGCACGGTTTATCCCAAAAACCTCCCCCTCTCCCAATCAAATAACCCTACTACCAGCGCCTCCTTTTCTCTCTCTCTCTAAAATTTCAAATTTCAAACCCCAAATTCAATCTTATTCAACCCCAAATCCAATTTTCTTCAACCCCAAAATCAATCAATCATCCATTTTGAAGCACACATTCAAGGTTTGAGGTGCGTTTTGAAGATTGTCACACGTTTGTTTTTCAAGACAAAGACTCCGGCGAAATTCCGGCGACCTTCCGGCGAATTTCCGGCCAATTCAAAAGTAAGCATCCAATTTTTTATCTTTGAGTTTTGATTGAAAATGCCTCCTAAAAGATCACGAACCACTACCACCAACACTCCAACCCCTCCCGGTCCCCCGTATGATGCTGCTAAATTTGTTGGGATTCAAGCTCAACAATTCTTTGAGTTATATGAAAACAAGCCATTCAACCTGGAGAGGGAATTTGATTTTAATGGCTTGTATTTAGATGGTTTTGTTACCCTATACAATTGGGGAAAGTTGGGGAGTAAGCCCCCAAACTATGGAAGTTCACTTTTAGTCAAAGAATTTTATGCTAATGTTTTTGAACGGGGGAATACGGGACAGTCTTTTGTGCGGGGGCTAGAGGTTAATTATGATAGGGATGCCATTAATCAACATTACGGGTTAGCCACTAACATTGAGGAGGATGGGTGTGAGTACACCAAAGAGATGGAGAGGATAGGAAAAAAAGTTAAGGAAAATTTGCATTTGCTAGCTCCGACTTTTGGGGTAATTGACCCTAGGAATGTGAAGAAGGGTGTAGTTGTAAAGGCTCGAGACATGGATAATTGGATGAAGTATCTTCATAGATTTATTTGTGAGAGGATCCTCCCCTCCTCTCATTTTAATGAGGTTAATTGGAGACGTGCATTTCTAATGCACATGATATCTCAACAAAAAACAATTGATTTTGGAAAAATAATCAGTAAGGAGATATGGAACACGGCTAAGGGTATGGCCAATACGAACTATAATTTTCCATTGTTGATCACATCCCTGATAACAAAATCGGGATTTAACCTCAGGTTAGTGAACAAGGACATTAGAGGAGGTCCAAAGATTAACTTATTCACCCTCACCACTAAATGTCAGAATGTAAAGAGGGGTGAGGGGTCATCTAGGAGACCTCACGCTGGAGATGATGATGATGATGATGATGATGATGATGATGAGGAGGAGGAGGAGGAGGAGGAGGAGGAGGAGGAGGAGGAGGAAGAGTGGCGAGCAGAACCGGTCGAGGCTGCTTATTATCTGTCAGAGCAGGTCGGCTACGTGGAGAGTCAAATTAGAGATCTGAGGGGAGATTTTGGACATTTATCCGTCCGCGTGGATGCAGAGATTGAGACTAACCAGGCTTGGAGGGCACAACAAAATGCTTGGATGTCACAACATGATCGTGTACAGGAGGAGCAGACTCGGTTGCTCCAGAATATCCTTGGACGGATGCCACCACCACCACCGGGAGATGGGTCGGGCTATGGTGGACATTTCTGAAGATTAATGTTTTTTGTTGAATTTTAAAACTCTTAGTTAATTTCAGCTTTGGTTTGTGGCTTAATTTGATGAGGGGATCCTCATAAACAATATTTCATATTTGGTTTGTATTTTAATTCGTCATGCCTTTGTTGGCATGCAAACTTGGTTTTATGTTGGGGTGTGTCCCAAAGACATCTTTATTTTTGGTTTGTAACAAACTTGTTGTTAATTTCCTCTTTGTTTGACTCGCTAAATCGATTTTATTTCTTCCCTTCTTGTATTGTGCCTGGTGGTATGGCTGATGTTTGTTTTCAGCAAAACATTATTTAATTTAAGCAAACATTGTGTTATGTTAAAAATTTATTTTTGGATCGCTGCAATCATAAAATTTATCTTCAAATTTTGAAATTATTTATCCTAAAATAAATGACCAGCTCTTCAAGTTTTATACAATAACGGGTTCAACAAAAAAGTCAAAAATGGGACAAACATTTTGGGACGGAGGGAGTATTACAAGAGTTTTATACAATAACGGGTTAATTGAAAATCAAAAATGGGACAAACATTTTGGGACGGAGGGAGTATTACACGCTATTGGCTCAGTTTTGGCTTTGGAGCGGTCGCCCCTCTTATTGGAGCGATCGCTCCCAAAATTCCAGTAACTTTGCGCGAACGCGCCGATGGAAAGGGGCGATCGCCCCATTTGTCCTGATTTTCCATGTTAAAATTGGTAGTGTTACAACTCTGTGTGTTGGTACCTGTGTGCACCTGCACATATATGACAAAAAACTGTAATGAAGAAAAAGTGCATTAATTGAAGATAGGTTGAACATTTATAATATACGTTCAAATTCGGCACTGCCAATGCCGATCTTATCTTCACTGACAAATCCGACACTGTCAATGCCGGATTTATCTTAACTTACAAATCCGGCACTGCTAATGCCGGATTTATCAAATTTGAATTTCCCTTTAAAAGGAAGGAGTAGTTTCATTACAAACATCTAACCCTCAACCCTCTCTCCTCTCTGAAATATGGATCGTAGACTCAAAAATTCTTCTAATCTCCGTCCTCATTTTGAAAAAGGCCAAACATCTAACCCTCAACCCTCTCACCTCTCTCAAATAAATCTGTCTCAACGCGAAGGAGAGCGTCTGATTCCTGGTCCACCGGTGACGTGCAGGTTGGCTTTGCGACAGAGAAACCTCGATCGTCGGAGAGGGGGTCCTCTCAGAACCTCTCGATTCCGACCCAAGAGTATGTGAGGAGAGCGATTGAAGATTCCAAGGAGGATAAAGATTTCGAACGCAGTCCTTGGCTCTCCGCACTTGAACTGCTCAGTGGAGATGGTATGATTGCTGCTACCCCTTTCAATACTGTCACGGGCGGATTTCCTAATGGATTTGATAGGATTAATGTTGCCGTTGGTGTTGTCAAGACCATCACACGAAATGAATTTGGTGACGCTACGGTGACTTTGAAGGTTAGCATATGAGTTTTGTATGTTTTCTAGCATGATTAGTATGTGTCTTATCTTACTAATTAAGATAAAATTGATAGGATCCAACGGGAACAATAGGTGGTGCAATTCATCATAAGGTGTTTGGGAGAGTGAGTTCGGAGATGACATAGTTGTTGGTTCTGTTCTGATACTTCATCAGGTATGATGTATTAAAAATGCAACAACTTGAACCTATTATTAATATTGCCATCTAATCATGTTTTTTTTGTAATTTTTAGGTTGTTGTTTTCTCCCCCTCACGTAAAACACATATACTCAACATCACACTCCCCAATGTATTCAAGGTAAAATTGTTAGGTACGGATTTGTGAGTGGGTGATTGTTCAACAAATGACATTAGTTTATTTGTGTTGCAGGTATTCCATAAGGATTTCATCCCATCTGATTTTCCATGAAGGGGTTTTTCATGTAAAAGTTGTTGAACTGTTGAACTTGTATTTCTATCCTATGTGATCGGGATGTGATCACTAATTTGAACTCTTTATTTTAATGTTTGATTAATGTATGTGTTGTTGAACTGTTGAACTTGTATTTCTATCCTATGTGATCGGGATGTGATCACTAATTTTAACTATTTATATTAATGCTATTTCAGTTTTTATTCATATTTTATTTGCTATAAAATGGAGCGGTTGACCCATTTGGTCGTTTTAAGTTTCGCAACTACAAATATATTTGATGTCATACTCCACCAAGAGTTAAATATATTACAAGTTCAATATATTATAAGTTCAAATAAAACAATATTACAAGTTCAAATAAAACAACAATACTTAAAAGTTCAAAGCACTTAATTTAAGAAGTAATAATAAAAATAACAATTAACTCTTACTGCCTAAGAGTTGGACATCTCCTTCGCGTGTGACCTTCTAACTTGCAAATCCCACAACGATTCTTTTTTTTGCAACTTGCCAATCTATAGAGTTTCTCAGTCGCCTTGACCTGGGTCTCCCTTGCTTCTTGTCACGTCGATGCTCCGGGTTAGGGTAAAAACGTGGGACAATATGATCTACATTCCAATAGGCCTCGTCATGGATTGGATGAAAAGAGCAACTCCACGTCTTGTAGTACGAGGCAAGGCTGTAAAAAGGATGAATATAACTCATACCATCGACCCTTTGCGATTTGAAACACGCAAGCACATGCGAACAAGGGTAATGATATTGCATCCATTTGCCACAAGTGCATGTTCGATCACACAATCTCACAACTTGAATGTGTCCACCTTTGTCACCACGTACCCTGGTCGTCACACTATAAACACCCACAGACGTAGTGTTAAACCTTGTGACGTGATGAAACCCAGCCTTATCCAAGTTGTATCGGTATCTTCGATCGATTCTCTCACTGAATTGTAGCGTGGCATTTGGTGGTGGGATGCCATTAGGATCTCCCCCTAAAGCACTAATTGCTTTAGTGAGTCTATCTTGAAAGTATGCCACACACCTATAGAATGAGGTCTCAACAACTGCTGAAATAGGCATTCCCCGAGCTCCTTTCATAACGCCATTAAAAACTTCAGCACAAATTAGTAGTCTTAATGCCGTACCTATATCCACCATCGTGAGCCATTGTCCACTTTCTAGCATCCAAGTTCTCAAACCATTTATATGCCTCGGGGTTGATGATACGAATTTGCCTCGAGATAGCATTTAAGCTTTCTATCTTGGGTGGTGCTAACGGCACGCCAAAAAGATCTTTCAATCCAACGCCCTTGTGAGCTTTAAGAAAATTAGCTCGCAAGTGCTGCAACATGCACCATCTGTGGATAACATTTCGTGGCCGGTGGCAATGTCTCCAACCATGCAAAGGATGCCATTATGCCGATCGGATATCAAACAAACTTCCACGACCCTTAACAATATGTTTGCATAGAAGATGCGAGAAACCAACACCGATTTCGATAGTCCTCTTTTTCAACAATAGCGAATGCGAGAGGAAGTAGACTATCATTTGCGTCGACACCCATGGCAATAAGAATAACCCCTTTATATCTTCCATGCGGGGAATGTGCCATCAACGAAATAACGGGACGACAATGAGTGAATGCTTCCACACAAGTGCCAAATGCCCAGAACACACGATCAAACATACCTAAAGCACCGGGAGGAGGAGGATCGAGAATGCTCCACAATGGTTCCGGGGTTCCACTTTTGGATGGCGGCTAACAAACGTGGCGCCTTATGTAAGATTCTTCCCAGTCTCCATATGCCTCTGCAATAGCTTTTTGTTTGCCACACCATGCCTTTCTATATGAAACTTCCTTCCCATGGGCTTTTTTTATTTCCGCCTTCACTAGTACAATCTTCAACTCGGGATCAGCCTTAACCAGTTCCAAAACTTCCTGCCCTATGAACTTAGCATCCATGTTTCGATGATTTTGGCTAACATCAGTTGCCAAACAAGAATGAGGACCCTTGTATTTGGTAATTTCCCAATACCTGGCATTCTTCAAACTCACATTCACATAAAAATTGCACGGAAAATCTTTCACCAAACACTCAATAGTCCACTTTCGGGTTGTGCTTCGTTTTACCTTGAAGCGCAGATTTTTTTTAATATGAAACAACTTCATTTTATACTGCACATCTGTCTTCTTTGAAAAGCGAATACCTTTGGCAATGTCCTGATGTTCTACATTCCATTCAGCAAAGTCATATTGGTTATCATCATATATCTCCGATCCTTCTCCAATATCACGATAAAATTGATACCCGACTCTGTCATGCACATGATGTTGTGGTTCTTCGTAAGCAACCAAATGTAACGCCAAATCTTCTCCCTCATTCTCGCTAACATCAGTAGGACTACTGCAATCATCATATCCATCGTCAAGATCTTCATTTAGAAGCAACCCAATATTTTCTTCATAATCTGAATCATTATCACCATCATTATACAATTCCTCACCCTCACCCCCTCCCTCTTCCTCTCTCTCTTCCTCCCCCTCTTCCTCTTCCTCTTCCTCTTCCTCTCCCTCTCCCTCTTCCTCTTCCTCTTCCTCTTCCTCTTCCACATATGTTTGTGTACTTGTTCCAGCATCCCTCTGACTATAGCAGCTTAAAGAACCCATCTGGAAGGTATCCATGTCATTAACATACTCATTTTGTAATGGCTCCTCATAGGTTTCAAACTCCTCAACATTCACATTATCAACTAAATTTATCTTAACATACAATTGTAAGCTACTCAACCCACCAAACTGAGCAGAAACATCAAACATGACTTCCATACCCATATCATTGTCGATTACAAATGGAATGTAGTTTGCAATCCCGGGAGCGACAAGATGAGGATATCTACATGTAACTTGCAACTGAACAATAGCTCGATCTACCCCAATTTTCTTAGCTAACTTTTTAATCAACTTCTTGTAACTCCACCGAGTTTTAGCCCTAAGTGCACATTTTGGTCCCCTTTCAAAATGTTCACCTTCAAACGGGTGTTCATCATTTCCTCCCCAATAACACATGAAAATAAGTGGAACTCCAGCCATATTTATTCCTAAAAATTGAAAAAAAAATTATAAAAAATCTAATTTAACAATATCACTACATTCACAAAAAAATTTAAATAAATACTAAATTTAAATTTCGAACAAAAAATAAGAGGATTAAATGTACCTTCTTAATCACCTCTTCTTCTTGAACTTCTTAATCAACTTCTTGAATTTTCAATATTTTTTGGAAAAAATTCACCTACTTTCTTCTTCTTTCTTCTTTTCTCCTTCTTCTTCACTGGATTTTTATTATGCCAGATTTCTTTACAGATTTGCCGAGGAAGATGGGTTTTGTAAAGCAAATCCGGAATTAGCATTTCCGAATTTGAATTTTTCAAAAAAAAACATTACTTAATTCAATTCAGATATATTTAGTATTTAAAAAAAAAAATTAAAATTCGGAGTTATCAGTTCCGGATTACACTAAGAGCGATCGCCCCCACATACGTGCGATTGCTCTCTATTTATTCCAGAAAATATTATTTTTCTCATTTAATCTTTTTTGGAAAAAAGAAAAAATAAAAATAGAATCCGGAATTGGTACCGCCGGAGTACACATGAGCGATCGCTCTATTTTAGGGCGCGATCGCCCCCTATTTACGGAATTATTATTTTCGCAAATTCAATTTTGGATAACAAAAAAAAAATCAAATCCGGAATTGGTAATTCCGGATTTCATAATCCGGAATTACCAATTCCGGATTTCAAGTCAAAAGTGCTAGTTTGGTACTTAAGTTTTTGAAAATGTTATTTTGATATATAAATTTTTAAAAAGCTATATTTAAAAAAAAAATCTCTTTTTTCTGTAACCTCAAAACAAAAACAAACTAGCATTTAAATACAATCTACTCCCTCCGTCCCGGTAGAAAGAGGAAATTTACTGTTTACGCGGAGATTAAGGAAAAAAATAATGATATAAATGTTGTGAGTGTAAAAGTAAAATAGAAGAGAGAATGAGTGGAGGGAATAGTAAATTATAATGGTGTTGTGAGTATTAAAATAATGATAGGAGAGAGAATGAGTGGAGGAAATAGTGAATTTGTGATTTGTAATGGGACGGAAAAAAAGGAATATTTGTGATTTGTAATGGGGCGAAGGGAGTATTCCTTAAAAATTTGAAAACCCACTAACAGATTATCAACCTAGTTACTGGGTAAATTCTATATACAAGGCACCTTACATACAAGGCACCAATAATTTCCAAACTACCCTTCGTGTGTCGTGCTCGAAAGGACGACACGAAGCCTTCATTTCGTGTACTTTTACACGACATAAACTAATTGGGTTAAATATTTGGTCGTATGAAATTATACGAAATTTAAATTTACTATGTCATTAATTTCGTACACAACAACACGATATCATGTCCTAATATCGTGTATATCCATACGACATATCATAATGAAGGTGTTCTTCGATGATTTGCGACACGATGTTAATGATACGCATATGCTATGTTATATTATTGAATTGTGTTGTTAATTGAGCAAAATTTATACACTTATACATGACAAGGAACAAACGTCATATTGGATCATACAATATCATATAACCTATCACATTTAAGTGATACCACTTTATTTATTTGGAGGAAACTCATGTAGATGAAAAACACTTGAAATGTCATTTAGAATGTAGAAAAAAATTAAAAAAAAATAAACGAGGTAGCCGTATACCATTTTTGGCAAGATCGGGACACATAAAACCCTAAAATCCCTAAGTAATGGCACATATTTGTAACTCAATCTCCATTTGGATTTTGAGGAAACTCATGTAGATTAAAAACACTTGAAATGTCATTTAGAATATAGAAAAAAATTAAAAAAAAATAAACGAGGTAGCCGTATACCATTTTTGGCAAGATCGGGACACATAAAACCCTAAAAATCCTAAGTAATGGCCAAACCCGTACAACAACTGAACCTCCTCCGGGCCGCCACCGGGGTTACTCTTCAGCTGCCACTGGTCATCCTTAGACCCTTTCCCCTTTCTGCCCCGTGCCTCCCGCCTCTTGCGAGGCCTCACAGATACACTCTCCTCCGCCTCCTCCGCCTCCTCCTCCTCCTCCTCCTCATCATCGTCACTAGATAAATGTGCCTCCTGCACAGATGCACCTCGGGACCGAGTACGTGAAGATGAATCCTCACTAGAATAACTACCCTCACTATCACTCTCCTCAACCACAGTCTCCTCAATCACGACTTTCTTGTCGTGAATCTTTTTGCTCCGTTGATGCGCCTTAGGCTGCATTTGCCCTCCTCGGCCTTCCTCTTTCTATTAGAGGCCGTCGCAGGGTTACGTCCCTACAAAAAATTAAATAAGAGACAGTTAATATTCAATAACCAGTTGACATTTCGTATGCCAATACCCGATATGTTGGTAACCATTCGTATGTGTTCATACGAAACGCACGCCGACAACTTCAAATTTTAGGCACACAAATTCGTATCCGATTCAAACAAAAAACCCAAATTAATGTTACGAAATCGCAATTAGAACCATTTAGGATACGTTTAAACAACATTAAGCATTATATAATCCATTTTAGGCATAAATTTGTTGTTGGGTTTCAAATTTAAAATCTAGGTTAAAAATAATTACTTTTGGAGCGGCGGAAGAAGTGACGGACTTTCCACCGGTTTTAGGGAGGTTTGTCTTCATCGGCGGTGGTGGTCGGCATCGGTCGTCGTTAGAGAGAGAGAAGAGAGAGCGTCGTTGTTTTTGCGTAGGTTTTGAGAGCGAGAGAGAGAAGACACGGCGTTTGAAATGGAGAGGGAGGGGAAGAATTTTTTTTTTAAAAGTATTTATATGAGCATTTTAGTAATTTCATACTGCCTTGCATAAATGGTGCCTTGTATATAGTACTACCCTAGTTACTGCCACTTAACAACCCACGTACATAGGATACACTAATTACCCCACTAACTCTCAACTAATCTGCTTCACTAATTCAGACAATTAAAGAAGTTGAAATAAAAATTAGGCTCCGTTTGTTTCATGTAAAACATTTTTCGAAAAATGTTTTTCTTGTTTTCGGGTGTTTGTTTCAAGTAAAATGTTTTTCGAAAAATGTTTTACCTACCTTCGAGTGTTTGGTAACCACTTGTAAAAGAAAGTCAAATGTAAAACATTTTACAAGGATGTAAAAAAAGGAGGTTTTCTTTGTAAAATGATTTACGGATTTCAAATTCGTAAATCATTTTACAACTCTTGTTCTTGGCTTGTGCGGCCAATAAAAATTATTATAAGTTCAATTTAATTATTATTGGCTTGTGCCCCCCACCCACCCACCCCCACCCCCATTTTTTTTTTCTGTAACCGCCCCACCCACCCCCTACCTACCCCCACCCCTCCCCCACCCACCCCCCCCCAAAAAAAAATAAAAATTTTTTTTTTGGAAACCGCCCCACCCACCTCCCGCCTACCCCACCCCCATACCCACCCCCACCCACCCCACCCCCAAAAATAATTTTTTTTTAATTTTTTTTTGGAAACCGCCCCACCCATCCCCTGCCTACCCTATCCCCTATCCCCCTAAATTTTTTTTTTTTTTTTTTTTATATTTTTTTGGAAACCGCCCCACCCACCCCCTCCCTACCCCACCCCCCCCCAAAAAAAAATTATTTTTTTTTTGGAAACCGCCCACCCACCCCCTGCCTACCCACCCCCTACCCACCCCACCCCAAAAAATTTTTTTTTTTTTTTTTGAAAATCGCCCCACCCACCCCCCGCCTACCCCACTCCCCCACTCCACCCCCCAAAAAAAAAAATTTTTTTTGATAACTGCCCCACCAATTCCCTGCCTACCCCACCCCCCCACCCACCCCCCAAAAAAAAATTTTATTTTTTTTTTTGTAACTGCCCCACCCACCCCCCTACCCCCCAATTTTTTTTTATTTTTTTATTTTACACCCCCCACCCCCACCCCAAAAAAAATAATTTTTTTTATTTTTTATTAAAAAAAAAATTTGGGGGGGGATTGGGTGGGGGGTGGGTAGGGGGTGGGGTAGGCAAGGGGTGGGTGGGGCGGTTTCCAAAGTTGATTTAAATTAATAAAAAAAAAGTGACATTTCCGGAAAATGTTTTCCGGAAAACATTTTCGTCAAATTTGCCAAACAACTGAAAACAAGACCATGATATTTTACAAGAAAACATTTTACAAGGAAATCTTTTTACATGAAAACATTTTACAAGGAAACCTTTTTACATGAAATCATTTTACATGAAAATATTTTTCGGAAAATGTTTTACGCGAAACAAACGGAGCCTTGGACTCGAACTACAAACTTAATGAGACAAAGAGAATACAAATCTAACGAAAAAATATAACATTTTCAATTATTGTCATTTATATTTTAATTCAAACCAGATAGAAATAAGTCAGTCAGTTCAGATAAAAATGTAAATTGATATTGATATTAGGGATGACGATTGTTTACCCGTGTGTATTACTCACTATTTCCATTTTAAAGTAGATGAAAAAACCAAAATATTGTTTTTTAAATATTTATTTATCAAAATAACACCTAAAAAAAACTTATTTATCATAATAGCACTTTTTTTTTTAATCCGGCACTCCACTTTCTGTTGGAAATTGGTAGTATAATTGGTGTTTGACCAATATTTGACCAAATTTCTAGAAATTTCTATTTTGTAAAAATAGAAATAAGTTACAAATAATTAATCTACATTTAGTGTAGATTAAAATGGTATATTTATTTTCTCAAAATCAATTTCGGGTGAATGAGAAATTAATTGTTAAAGTAAGCAACTTAATGTTGTTAATTGAAGAGAAGTTGGAATGAAAAAGTCATATCCCACATTGCTAGGAAAAGAGAAGTTAGTCCACTTTATTAATGTGAGCATTCAAAGAGATAGTAATCAATTACCATCCTAGCCCATTAAGTTCAACTAGTCATATAGATAGTGTGAAGCACCATCCGCACCCGCAGGCCCCATTGGGTGCTTTAGAGTTGCACTTTGCACTTCGCTGGGAGCTAAGGAGCCTTAAACTTTTGACGAAATTCGGCTCGGTTCAGGGATGTGGGAAGATGGCTCGAACCAGGTTGGATTCAGCGTAGTGGGCTTGGTGGAATTAGGACCAGCCCAGTTCAGTGGGCTTTGGCAATTCGGTAATGGCCGGCTAGGGAGGTGACCCGCGCCTCTTCAAACAGCCGGGTCGGTTGAAGAGGTGCGACCCACCACCCTTCAAATGGGCGGGTTAGACCCATCAGATCTTAGCCATCAATCTGAATCTGATCTAAGGGTTAGAATTTCACCGGGTGCAATTAGTGTCTATTCCCAATAGACACCCCATCTCTTCAATAACTATAAATAGCCCCATCCTCCTCATTTCATTTCCATCCAAAAATCATTCAAGCATTCTATTCTCTAAAGCATCCTAGCATTCAGAAGTCTTACTTTCAAGTCCAAGAAAATCTCGAGTATTCAGTAGTTTGCCCGATAATTTCAGAGTTGTTGTGCTGCAATCTGAAATTCCCGAAAGTCGTTGTATCTTGGGGACAATTGCCGAAGACCGTGAGAACTCATATACGGGGCAATATTGTCTTACGGAAAAAGAGTCAAACTCTTGCCTCAACTTATTTTATTTTAGAAAAATAATTTTTTCGTCCCGTTTTCTTTTTCAAAGCTATTTTTTAAATACACCCATTTTTCCCAACAATCGTAAGACAATATTTGTGTGTTTAAAGAATGGCATCCGACTCCACCTCCGCTCCTACTCCTCCCCCTGGCTCGGGATCTTCTGTACCTCCCGTCCATACTCCTAACCCAACTCTTGCTGCTCCCCTCCATACCCATGCAGAGAAACTAGCGAAATTCACCGGTACAGATTTCAAAAGGTGGCAGCAGAAGATGTTGTTCTACCTAACCACCCTCAGTTTGGCGCGGTTCTTGCGAGAATCACCGCCAACGGTCCCCGAAGATGAAGGTGACCCACAAGCTAGAATAGCATTGGACGCATGGAATCATAGTGATTTCCTGTGTCGCAATTATATTCTAAATGGGTTATATGATGCCCTGTACAATGTGTACTGTGGCATGAAGACTGCAAGAGAGCTTTGGGAATCTCTTGAAAAGAAGTCTAAAACGGAAGACGCCGGCACTAAGAAATTTATTGTCGGCCGATTCCTAGACTTCAAGATGGTTGATTCCCGAACTATAATAGATCAGTTACGTGAGTTGCAATTGATCATTGCCGACATCATTTCAGAAGGAATGCAACTCGGGGAATATTTCCAAGTGGCTGCCATTATAGAGAAGCTACCGCCTCTATGGAAAGATTTCAAGATGTACATCAAGCACAAGAGGAAGGAAATGATGCTCGAGAACCTGATCGTGAGGCTAAGGATTGAGGAAGACAACCGGAAATCCGAAAGAAAGAGCTGCAGGACTACATCAGTAGAGGCAAAAGTGAACTTGGCTGAAGCGAGTACCAGCAAAAAGAGGAAGGCTACTGGGAATGCTAAAAAGGGGAACACAAATGCCAAGAAGTTCAAGGGAGGTTGTTACAACTGCGGCAAACCTGGCCATAAGGCTAGAGACTGTCGGCATCCCAAAACAAACAACCAGAATGGCAACCGTCCTCAAGAAAATGTGGTAGAAGACAGGACTGTCCCATTAGACCTGTCAAAGATTGATCTGTCCGTCGTAGTGTTTGAAGCCAATCTTGCTAAATTGGACGATAACCCAAGGGAATGGTGGATTGATACCGGAGCAACGCGCCACATCTGTGCAGATTGAGAAAGTTTCTCATCATATGTTCCCTGCAGTGGAAGAAAGTTGTACATGGGAAATTCTGCAACTTCTAACGTGGTTGGACTCGGAAAGGTGGTGCTGAAAATGACATCTGGCAAAGAACTCACCTTAGTGGATGTTCTGCATGTCCCAGACATCCGTAAAAACTTAGTCTCCGGCCCGTATTGAACAAGGCCGGATTTAGGCTAGTGTTTGAGTCCGATAAGTTTATACTGACCATGATGGGTCAATTTGTAGGCAAAGGGTACCTTAACAAAGGACTCTTTAAAATGAATGTAATGAACGTGTTCCGCCCAGAGGCAAAGAATAAAGATGTTGTTGCTTTTGCTTATTTGTCTGAGTGTTCTAATTTATGGCATGATAGATTAGGACATGTGAATTTAAATTCATTACGTAGGTTAGTAAATTTAAATTTACTTCCTAAAATGAAATTTGATTCAGAAAATAAGTGTGAAATTTGTGTGGAAGCAAAAATGACGAAGTCACCATTCCCCACTATTGAAAGAAATACTACCCCTCTAGAATTAGTCCATACAGACATATGTGATTTAAAACTTGTGCAAACTAGAGGTGGGAAAAAGTACTTTATAGCGTTCATTGATGATTGCACTAGATATTGTCATGTGTATCTTTTGAGAAGCAAAAATGAAGCTTTAGAAGCTTTCAAAGGATATAAGAATGAAGTTGAGAATCAACTTAATGTAACAATTAAGAAGATTCGTAGTGATAGAGGTGGAGAGTATGTAGCACCGTTTGAAAATATTTGCTGGGACGCTGGAATTATTCATCAAACGACTGCTCCTTACACACCTCAATCAAATGGAGTCGCTGAAAGGAAAAATCGAACTCTTAAGGAGATGATGAACACAATGTTGATCAGCTCGGGCTTATCCGACAACTTGTGGGGGGAAGCGATCCTTTCAGCTAACTACATTCTTAACAAGTTACCACACAAGAATAAAGATAAAACTTCATATGAATTATGGAATGGAAGAAAGCCTTCCTACAATTATCTTAAAGTGTGGGGGTGCCTAGCAAAGGTAGAAATACCTAAACCTAAACAAGTGAGGATAGGACCCAAAACCATTGATTGCATTTTCATTGGATATGCAAACAATAGTAGTGCATATCGATTTTTAGTGCACAAGTCTGAAATTCCTGATATAACGGCAGGAATGACTATAGAATCAAGGAATGCAGTATTCTTTGAAACTAAATTTCCATGTAAGGAAAAGAATGAAGAAAGTTCAAACAAAAGAACTTATGATACGGCTATTGGTTCTTCTCAAGAAGATGAAGAACCAAGACGAAGTAAGAGGACAAAGGTAGCTAAGACCTTTGGTCCTGACTTTCTAACTTACATGTTAGATGATGAACCAAGGACACTGCAAGAAGCTTTGTCTAGTCCAGAAGCTCCTCTCTGGAAAGAAGCTATCAATAGTGAAATTGAGTCCATCATGCAAAATCATACTTGGGAGATAGTAGATCTTCCTCCAGGATGCAAACCGTATGGTTGCAAATGGATCCTTAAAAGGAAGTACAAAGCAGATGGAACTATTGACAAGTACAAAGCTAGATTGGTAGCTCAAGGGTTCAAACAAAGAGAAGGATATGACTTCTTCGATACGTATTCTCCTATAACAAGGATCACATCCATTCGTGTTCTCATTGCTATTGCAGCTCTGCATAATCTTGAGGTACATCAAATGGATGTGAAAACGGCCTTTTTAAATGAAGAATTAGATGAGGAGATTTATATGCAATAACCTGAAGGGTTCGTTGCACATGGACAAGAACAAAAGGTCTGTAAACTTGTCAAATCATTGTACGGTCTTAAACAAGCACCAAAACAATGGCATGAGAAGTTTGACCGAACCATGTTGTCGAACGGGTTCAAAATAAATGAGTGTGACAAATGTGTATACATTAAAGGCACACCCGATGAATATGTGATTGTATGTCTATACGTGGATGACATGCTAATCATTGGAAGTAATCATGATATAATCATGAAAACAAAAAAGATGTTAAAGAAGAACTTTGACATGAAAGATCTGGGTCAAGCAGATGTTATTCTAGGGATAAAGATCTCTAGGACAGATAACGGAATTATCTTATCACAATCTCACTACATCGAGAATGTGCTTAAGAAATACGAAGCATTCGATCTGCCTCCGGCTAAGACTCCGGTAGATCTAAGTCTACATTTAGCCAAAAATAAAGGTGACCCAGTATCACAATTGAATTATGCTCGAGTCATAGGAAGTTTGATGTACTTAATAAACTGTACTCGACCAGACATAGCATACTCAGTTAGTAAACTGAGTAGATTCACAAGTAATCCAAATACTGACCATTGGAAAGCACTAACAAGAGTGCTTAGGTATTTAAAGCATACCATAAGCCATGGATTACAGTATACAAGATATCCAACTGTATTGAAAGGATATAGTGATGCAAATTGGATATCAGACACAAAAGACTCAAAATCCACAAGTGGGTATGTATTTACCATTGGTGGTGGAGCCGTGTCTTGGAAATCCTCTAAACAAACGTGTATAGCTCGTTCCACAATGGAATCAGAGTTTATCGCCTTAGATAAGGCTGGAGAAGAAGTCGAATGGCTCAGAAATTTTCTAGAGAATATTCCATGCTGGAATAAGCCAGTGCCTCCTGTTATGGTACATTGTGACAGCATGTCAGCTATTGGAAGAGCTAAAAGCTGTATGTACAACGGAAAGTCGCGACACATACGGAGGAGGCATAATACAGTAAGACAATTGATCTCTAATGGAATAATTTCCATTGACTATGTAAAGTCAAAAGAAAATATAGCGGATCCGTTTACGAAAGAAATAAATAGAGATCAAATGTACAATGAAGTAAGGGGAATGGGGTTAAAACCCACACAATAAAAGAAGTCTATAGCGGTAACTCAACCATGATGAGTGGAGATCCCACAAACTTGGTTCAATGAGACAACTAAGTTATGGATATTCTAGTAGCACACTTGGAACTTCTTAAAACCCATTCTCAGAAGCTGTCCAAGTGCAAGAAACCCTGCTGACGTGTGGTGAGGGTAAGCTTTAAAGCTTTTAATGATTCTTATACCTTAAAAAAAGGTGGAGTATTGCAGGTTACTCCTTATAGGAGATCACCTATATAAGTGAAGAAGTTTGGCCGCTTCTAATTGAAAACACTTATGAATCCAAGATATGGTCCAGGGCCGAATTGGACACAACATGAGAACGAAAGATATCAGAATTATTATCGTGTAAATGTTATTGTCTTAGTTTACACAAAATGCTGATCAGTTCAAGACATCGCGTTCACTGAACAACAAGTAAATCCGATAGCATCTTACTAGGGATGGTTCAAAGCCGAAAGCAACCTACCCCGATGCGGTAACAGTTCGTCGGGATTTTCTTAAAAGTCTGCATTCATGCATTAATTTCATTCATGTGGGGGATTGTTGGAAATTGATAGTATAATTGGTGTTTGACCAATATTTGACCAAGTTTTTAGAAATTTCTATTTTGTAAAAATAGAAATAAGTTGCAAATAATTAATCTACATTTAGTGTAGATTAAAATGGTATATTTATTTTCTCAAAACCAATTTCGGGTGAATGAGAAATTAATTGTTAAAGTAAGCAACTTAATGTTGTTAATTGAAGAGAAGTTGGAATGGAAAAGTCACATCCCACATTGCTAGGAAAAGGGAAGTTACTCCACTTTATTAATGTGAGCATTCAAAGAGATATATAGTAATCAATTACTATCCAAGCCCATTGGGCTAGCCCAAGTTCAACTAGCCATATAGATGGTGCGAAGCACCATCCGTACCCGCACCCGCAGATCGCAAAGGCCGCATTGGGCGCTTTAGAGGCGCACTTTGCACTTCGCACGTACGCATCGGTCGCTGGGAGCTGAGGAGCCTTAAATTTTTGACGAAATTCGGCTCGGTTCAGGTGGGTGTGGCTCGGCTGGGCTAATGGGATTGGGCCAGCCCAATCCGAATCAGGGATGTGGGAAGATGGCTCGGACCAGGTTGGATTCAGCGTAGTGGGCTTGGTGGAATTAGGATCGGCCCAGTTCATTGGGCTTTGGCAATTGGTTAATGGTCGGGTAGGGAGGTGACCCGCGCCTCTTCAAATAGCCGGGTCGGTTGAAGAGGTGCGACCCATGTCCCTTCAAATGGGCGGGTTAGACCCATCAGATCTTAGCCATCAATCCGAATCTGATCCAAGGGTTAGAATTCCACCGGGTGCAATTAGTGTCTATTCCCAATAGACACACCATCTCTTCAATAACTATAAATAGCCCCCTCCTCCTCATTTCATTTTCATCCAAAAATCATTCAAGCATTCTATTCTCTAAAGCATCCTAGCATTCAGAAGTCTTACTTTCGAGTCCAAGAAAATCCCGAGTATTCAGTAGTTCGCCCGATAATTTCATAGTTGTTGTGCTGCAATCTGAAATTCCTGAAAGTCGTTGTATCTTGGGGACAATTGCCGAAGACCGTGAGCACTCGTATACGGGGCAATATTGTCTTACGAAAAAAAAGTCAAACTCTTGCCTCGACTTATTTTATTTTAGAAAAATAATTTTTTCGTCCCGTTTTCTTTTTCAAAGCTATTTTTTAAATACACCCATTTTCCCAACATTTTCCGGTTTTAAGGTAAATTCGGCACTCCATTTTCCGGTTTTAATTTGGAAAAAATCCGAAAATTCTAAATCCGATTTTGAATTTTAAATAAATTTGGCACTTCATTTTCCGGATTTAATTTTAGTTAAATCCGGAGGTCCATTTTCCGGTTTTAAAAATTATTATTAATTTTTTTTGTAAATCCGGCATTGCAAATTCCGGTTTTAAAAAAAAAAAAAAATTGTTCATCTGGCATTGTAAATTCCGGTTTTAATTTTTTTTTATTTTTTTGTCGAATCTCAGAAGAGGAATAAATTTTTTGAAACCGGAATTTGCAATGCCGGATTTAGAAAAAAAATAAAAAATTTAAAACCGAAAAATGGACCTCCGGATTTAACTAAAATTAAATCCGGAAAATGAAGTGCCGAATTTATTTAAAATGCGAATTTATTTAAAATTCAAAATCGGATTTAGAACTTCCGGATTTATTCCAAATTAAAACCGAAAAATGGAGTGTCGGATTTTCCTTAAAATCGGAAAATGGAGTGCCGGATTTTTAAAAAAAGTGTTATTTTGATAAATAAGTTTTTTTAGGTGTTATTTTGGTAAATAAATATTTAAAAAACAATATTTTGGGTTTTTCATCTTTTAAAGTAAATACTGTATTTCGTTTAAATTTATTCCAAAAATAAATATAAAATTTTATTTTTATTAATTTTATATTTCAATTTTTTTTATATCATAGCGTACATTATACAAAGGGTAAAGCATTATGAAGTCTTACTAATTGTTAAATCAAAGGCGGGAAAAGAATAATTAGTATTTCAAAGCTCAATTTTTCATTGATTATAACAAGAATATATAGGAGAATAAAAAGAATTCAATTCAGAAAAGGATTTTTGAAAATCTAATTTGAGTAGGGAACAATAAAAGAAAACTAGTAATCAATAAAAACAATGAAATCATATCTCCTAATTACGTTAGGAGATCCCATATCGTAACACCCCCCTCAAGTTGGAGCATGGGGATTTAGAATGCCCAACTTGCTAAGAAGAAAATCAAATTGTTTCTTGCCCATAGCTCTAATAAAGATATCCGCCAACTGTTTAGATGTAGGAATTAGATGTAGGAACGAAGGAATGAGCAATGAGACCCTCTTTAACCACATCACGAAAAAAGTGACAATCAACCTTAATTTGCATCGATCTCTCGTGAAAAATAGGATTTTGAGCAATATGTATAGCCGATTGACTATCACAAAAAAAGAGGAATAGCATTCGAATGATGAACTCCCAAACTAAGTAAAAGACCCTTTAGCTATTTCAATTCACAAGTTGTTGGTCCCAAAGGTGGCAACAAGGGTGAAAATACAGCTAGAGGGGGGGTGAATAGCTGTTACAAATTTTTCGCCCTCTTATAAAAACTAAACCTCTTGCTTACAAAATCCTCTTGCAGTTGATAATAAGCTGCAAGTGAAGATGTAAAATGCACAGCGGAATAATAGAGTGTAAAGCGATTTTGAAGAGGCGGTTTGTAAAGTGCGGTTTTGCTTTGCGGTTTTGGTTAGAGCAGTTTTACAAACACGTGTATTTTTGACAATGTTAACTCCAAACACTATTTCACAATAATGGATAACTAAATAAAGATCAAACAGAGACAGAGATAAATAATTAGTAATCACAGGAAATATAAATTCAGAAAGTAAGAACACGTGATTTGGAGTGGTTCAATCGATAAACGATCTACGTCCACTACCAAGATGGTTAGTCTTGGATTTCTAAGAGAGATTTTATATTAAGTATTTGAGAGATTACAAAGTACAATAAAATCTTTTCTATGAAGAACAAATCCTAGACTATAACCAGTGTATCTCAAATGAATAAACTATGTGTTTAAACAAGTCAGGTGTGTGTGTGTTCAAGATCAAGACTCTTTAAATCTGAGAGATGTAGAGCTCAATGATTCTTGAATGTGTTAAGGCTTGATTTACGGTGGGAATATTTCTTGAAGGTAGAAAATGAAGATTCAAAGGACTAAGAATTTCTGGGCAGAGCTTCAGCTTCTATGAACACAGCACTTCTCAATTTTTCAAGCAATCTTCAAATGGTGAAAATTAGGGGTATTTATACCCAAGCATCAAGAAACTAGCCGTTGGATACAGCTGTTGTAAGGACAGTACTTGATGCAATCCCATTGATCCACATCAACCACTTTTGTCCTTTGGTACAGCTGCTGCAGATAAAGCTGATCAGGCTCCAGCTGCAAGCAATGAGGTTAGGACACCTGTCACCTTTTCAAGATCCTTGCAGATCTTCTCTGACATTGAATCACGTGACAAGATATGGTGGTTGACATTTGATATTGCTGACGTGGATTCCAATGGTAAAAAGTGGTTCACTCCAAGTCTTCAATCATTGGATGCGGTTGGTGAGGAGCGGTTGATGAAGTGCGGTTTGCTACACCAGGAGGTTGCA
This sequence comes from Adenophora triphylla var. japonica, assembly GCA_022495995.1. Taxonomy (NCBI): domain Eukaryota; kingdom Viridiplantae; phylum Streptophyta; class Magnoliopsida; order Asterales; family Campanulaceae; genus Adenophora; species Adenophora triphylla. Next base: position 263,195 of record JAFEMH010003389.1, read on the forward strand.
TAGATGCAGTTGCAAATGAACTGCACAAGTGCGGTTCATAAGCGGTTGCAATGTAGTTGGTTCAGGGATCAGAATCAAGAGGAAATATACATGCGGTTGCATGTGCGGTTTTTGAGAGGCGATTTTGATTCTTCTGAACTGCAACTCTTCAATCCAATGAGTCTTGTGCCAGTCTTCAAGCCTAAATTTAACCTATTCTATAAAATGGACTTAGCTAAAAAATTGAAGTCTAAGCTTCATTACATAGGGTCCTAAAGTCCTTAAAATAGACAGGAGGTTATGGTATCAATCAAATCTAATACAAAATAGAAGGGTTAAAACATGCATACCCAACAATCTCCCCCTATTTGATTGATGTCATTACCTACTATAACTAAAGCAAACATTGTACTTGGTAAGAACATGTCCATAAGAATTAACATGGTAATTCATGTCCCAAGTCAATGCACACACTTAGCTTTAAGCTATAGAATTCTATACTTTCTGAAAGATAAAAACTTACAATAAGGAAAGTTATAGAAATGCATTCAGTGCACTTAAAAATGTGAGTTTAAGTTAAAAGTGCGGTTTAAACTGAATGTTTAACCTTCATTTCAAAATAGTGATTTTTAAGTTAGAAAATATTTGAATGAGGTTATAAACCATAAGCGGTTACATTGTTCTACAAACAAGCAGTTTGATATGAACAAGGTTTTGGAACCAATGATGTATTTTTCATTACTACCACTGCGATTACAATTACAAGGGTAGAAAAGCAAAATGCAAAGGTTACAAAAACAAAAGGAGGTTGGACAAAAAATACAAAGAGTGCGGTCCAACACAACAAAAAAAGTTCAGCATAGGGAAAGAAATTACAGATAAAGGGCGGTCCTAATGGTGACGCGGTTGGTGTTGATGATGATGATGCGGTTGCTGATGGCGCGGTTGATCACGACGCTGTTCCACCTCTTGATTTGGCACTTGCGGTCCTGAAGGTCTGAAGACTGAGCTTTCTCCTCGATGATTCTTCTAAGAGCTCACGAGGTCTTGATTGTCTTCTTAAGGTGGTCTCAAGCATTCTAAGAGCGGTTACGAATTGAGCTTGGCGGTTGAGCCTACAGCATCAACTGATCTAGTGTTTGCAGCAACACTCTCCTTGATCTCAGTTGTGAATCCTTCAATGCAGGCCTTCAAGGAATTGTAGAATGTGAATATCTCATCTTGAATGGTCACAGTTTGAGTAGATAGAGCATCTCTCAATGGTTCCAGATCAACAGACACATTCAGGTTGGACTTCAATTCCTTTATAGAGTTGTCAAGCTTGAGGTTGAAGCCTGCCTTGAGGTTCTCAAATCTAAATGAGATATCATCATCAAAGGATTTTACCTGCTCCTTGAGACTGTCTCCCACTATGTTCAAATCAACATTAATTCTGTCTTTGAGGGAGTCCAGCTCAGACAGGACTTTGAGTTCCAAAGCATCAAGGGCGGCTTGAGAAGGAGCGGCTGATGTAGAGGCTTGTTGCGGTTGAGTTTCTTGAAGGGATTTCATGAAAGAAACCAGAGCAGAGTTGGTTGAAGAGACAAACTCATCAGATAGCTTAGAGAGCATCTCTTGAAGTTGGGTCTTTGAAACCGCATCACCCATGGCTCTAAGCACTCCTCTGGCTAAGTCTTCCTTGAAACCTTGAAAGCATTCTGTAGCTGCGGTTTTAACAGCTTCAGCGGTCTGGATAGAGGAACTTCTCTCCCCCTTAATGGCATCAAGCAATAGGGCTTTAAGATCTGCCATTTCTAGGGATTGAGCATCAACCTTGGCTAGAAGGGTTTGGTTGGATGCGGTTAGGGAAGTGTTTGAGGCTTCAAGAGCAGCATTAGAAGCGGTTAGCTTGATCATGTGCCCTTGGTTTAAGAGAAGTTGGCCTTGGATAAGATTAAGGGTTGAAAGAATTTGGGAGTAATCTGTTGGAGGTGCGGTTTGAGTGGAAGGGATTTGGGTAAATGAGGGAGGCGGTTGAGATTGGGTTGTAGGAGCAGTTTGAGGTAAAGGGGATAGGAGTGTTTGAAATAGGCGGCTGGCTGGGACTGTAAAAAGTGAAGCGGTTGAGGAAGGTATAGGAAGTGTTTGGGGTAAAGTGGTAGGTGCGGTTGAGATAGGTGCGGTTGGAGGAGGTTGAATGTTAGAAGTAGGAATTCCAGAAGTGATAGGGTTGGAATTTGAGGAGGAGCTAGTGGTGTGAATTTCAACAGAAGGGGATTTCTGTTGAGGGGATTTTTGAGGAGGTGGAGTTGGAATGCGGTTTGGAGAAGGGGTTCGGTTTTGTTGGGGAGAATTTGTAGGAGGAGGAGGAGGAGGAGTTGATTGTACGCGGTTAGGGGATGGGGTTCTATCACGGTTTAGATTGGAAATGGAGATGGCTGGGGTGTGATGAGAGTAAGGAGGTGATTGAGCTCGGTTTGAAGGAGGAGGGGAATTAGAGCGGTTGGAATGTTGAGGTGAGGCAGTTGGAGTTTTATTTTGGCTAGATGAGGAATGAGATTTTGAAGGGGATTGGGATGTTGAATGTGAAGTGGAATGAGAAGATGAAGGGGATGAAGGTGGAGAAGGAGTAGGTTGTTTGGAAACACGGTGAAGAAAACGCTTGGGGCCTTTGGTTGGGGTTCTTTTCTGGGCCAATTGCTTTAGCCTCTTTGGCTTCTCCCCCTGAGCGGTTGCAGCTCTTTGCGGTTGAGGAGGAGAGTGAGGTTCAGGTGAAGGAGATTTGGCAGGGGATGAATGATGGGAATGGATAGGAGATTGAGGTGGTGTTTGGATAAGAGGTTGGGTTTGGGGTGGTTTAGAAGGAGGCGGTTGGGGAATGGGTTCTTTGAATTTTCCTTTAGCTGCACCCTTCTCAGCCATTTTTCTCTCTATCTTTTCAATCTCTGCCTTGTAGTAGGCGGTCCGCTCTTCATCAGACATCTTGGCTAACTCAGCCTGGGTTTCCTTTGCCTTCTTGGCTTTGGCAATCAATGGAGGAATGGTGGCATCCTCCTCTTCTTCTTCTTCTTCTTCAATAACTTCATCTTGAAGAGTCATCTTTTCCTTTTCTTTCCTTGGCTTTTTCTGACTAGGGCCAGCACCAGTTGATCCACGCGGTTGGGTTGGTGCAGTTTTGGTAGGCTTAAGGAGCGGTTCAGCAGCTTTTCTCTTCCTTGAAACAGCCTTTGCTGCTTTAGCCAGACCCTTGACTGCGGTTGCAGGGGTCATCTCAACAAATGGTTCCTTGGGTTGGAAGGTATCAGCATCATACAAGGTCTTGTAGTCTTCATTGCCAAATGAGAATCTGAAGGAGTGGCAAGCCTTGAGCCCAAGGGATTCTTCAACTCCCCAGTGATAGCAAATATCTGGAGTAGTAGTTCTCATATCTTCCAGATGCTGGTAGTTGGCAAAAATGGCGGTTAGCAATCTACCTAAAGGTCTCCACCTGGTATGCACATCCTTTGTCTTCAACTGGTAGGCATCAATACTGCTGGCCAGTTCTCTCATCAAAATCTTGGACCAGTGGAGCTTCATGCCGTTGTAGATGGCACAGCAATACTGCCACTGATGAGAAGTGAAGTTGTTGTGGTTTCCTGTCTTTCCACACACAGACTTTCCCACCAAATAGCAAAGGTGGCTCATCAGTTCTCCAAAGTCTCTCCTTGCTATCTTCTTGTAGTAGCCAGACAAGGAATCCAGCTTTCCAGTGAGGGTAGAGCAAGTAGCATCCTGGACTTCTTGTGATACTTCAACAGGAGCATTAGACACATGGAAATTAAAGGTGCCTCTAATATCCAAGTAGTCAATGGAGACTTTGAAACCTTCAACTATTCCTACCAAATTGGGGATCTTGGTTCCATCAGAAAGCTCAGTCTCTCCACGTACTGCGGTTGAGTAGAACTGGTCAATGAATAAAGGGATGGTATAGGTTTGCTGCTTGTTGAAGAGGGGAAGGATTCCAGAAGCTTGCATTTTCCTTATCATCTCTCTTCCAAGAGCATCAGACCGCAACTCAGGTTCATTAATCTCCCACCCTGGCAAGAAATACTTGGTATTCTACAAAGAAAACACACAAGTTAGAACAATTTAATAACATCACAGTTCACAAGCGGTTTGGTGCACACATGCGGTTGGCAATAGTGCGGTTTTGGAAAGATAATTTCCAAACCTCAAGGAAACTGTGAACACAGGTAGGAGAATAAATAGGAAAAATATAAAAGCATAATTACTTAGTGCGTGGCATTGTAATCCAAAGTTATCCCACACTGCAAGCGGTGCTTGGAGAGAAAGTTCTTGGTTTCCAGCCTATATACTTAGTAATACTTAAGTAATTTTCAGCATGCGGTTTTCAAAAGAATATGTATGCGGTTTTGAAAATGGCATGCGGTTCTTAAAGTGCGGTTGATATACCAAAAACACATGCGGTTTTGAAACACAAATGGTAAGCAAATTTAAGATACGCGGTTTCAAAGTAGCATGCGGTTTAGAATGATGCGGTTCAAACATGCAAAACATAATCAAAATTTCAAAAAATTTTTAAGTATGGAAAAACAAGATTGAAAATTAGGTCAATCCAAAACATAAGAAAATTTTGAGGAAGATGATGAACAGTTACATGAATGCATGAAGAACACGAAGAACACTAAGAACAGAGATTTGATGAATGTTAACCAAAATGAACTAATAATATGTCAAAATGATCACATTGAGCAGTAGATTAATAATATAACAATAAAAATCACTACTTTACTCAGAATCACCCAGAAAATGCATAAACACAGAAATGGGTTTCGAAACTTAAAAAGTTTAAAATTCAAAATCAGTGCTCAAGATGTGAATTGATCATGAAACAAAGTTTATAATCAAACATATAAGCATAATCCGAGCATAACCTAACTAATTTCATGCAAAATCATCAAGAAATGAGGCATATATGAACAGAAATTAGGTTTTGGTGTTCGAAGCTTTGAAGGTCAACAATGGCAGAAATTTCAAGTATGATTTATAGATATTAATAAGATTCAGGTTTAAGAAATCATACCATGTCTTCGATAGGTTGCTTGGGTGCCATTGATTTGAAGAACACTTAAAGATTTATGAAGGTTTGAGGGTTAGAGAGAGAAAGCGAGTTGGTGAAAAACTGACAAAGAAGTACAGTTGCAGGGACGGCAGTTTGAAAAAGTTTTGGAAGAAAAGAATGATTTCTATTTATAGGCACAGAAGAGGGTTAGGCAGCTGAAGGGACAGAACCAGGTTACACCCTTTCAGCTTCAACACATCATCCAATGACGGCTGACATGAGGGCCATTAAATGCTAATGTTCCCTTTGCATTAAATGCATTCAAATTTTAAAATTTCAAGGGAAAACATTTGCAAATAAACCCTTAAAGAAAAAATAAGGACTGAAAAATAAATAAAAGGAATTTGAACAGTTTTTTTTTAAGTTAACTGTAAATAAAAATTTAGAAAATACTCCAAGTTGAAACGCGGTTGAGGTCCAAGCGGTTGAGCTGCAGCATGCGGTTTGAGTGAAGCGGTTGGCTGCAGGGCGGTTGGACTACTTGCGGTTTGATGCACGCGGTTCAACGAGGTGACTTGAGACTATACTCAACACACAAGTTAGTTAATAAAAAGAAATGGATTCATTTAAGTTCAAGCATACCCATTTCTCCTCTGAGGAAGGAAAACCTCTTGGAGTCAAGAGCCTTTGTGAGGATATCAGCAATCTGGTTGTCTGTCCCCACGTACTCTAAATGGATATTCCTCTTTTCCACATGGTCTTTGAGGAAATGATACTTGATATCAATATGCTTGGTCTTGGAATGCATGACAGGGTTGTTGGAGACTGAAATTGTTGAAGTGTTGTCACACATGATAGGGCAATTTCCTTCATGAATTCCATAGTCCACCAACCGCCGCTTCATCCAAAGGATTTGAGAGC